>JAFBJT010004658.1:45022-64530 GCA_016785325.1 Chascanopsetta lugubris | reverse complement strand
AGAGGAGAGGCGCAGAGAGAGAGAGAGAGAGAGAGAGAGAGAGAGAGAGAGAGCGAGGCTGCAGTGAAAACACAGGAAAACAAGCCTGTTTGTTTTGTTGTCCTGTTCAGGGGATCTGAACCTATAGCACATCACTCCTTGTTAATCTTGAACTTCATTGGGCGATTCTTTGTGGAAATGCACACAGAGGTTTGTTCCACAGCAGATCCATAATGTTTGAGAGCGTCTCAGAGAGTCGGGCTTTGCCAAGTCGGACCCCACCGGACCGAGCTGAGACATGAGTGATGTTTAAAGCTCCTAATGTAACAAATGGTCGACACTCTGCCTCGGGCTCGAGTCTCCGGCTCAGTGGACAGCCCCAGATGGGGCCCAGATTTTTACATTGTGCGTTAAAGGTGCAGCGTGTACGATTTTGTACGATTTTTGTCACTTCTTTTCATGAATTTATTATCACGTAAATGATTTTTTTTTTTTTACATTAACCTAAAATGAGCCCATTAAAGGTGCAGTGTGTAAGCTTTGGTGACATCTAGAGGTGAAGTTGCATGTCGTATCCATCACCTCACCCTCACACCTCTGAACACGCAGAAGAACCTAGGGTAGACCTCAGTTGTGGTTGAAACTCAAAAGATGTTTAGTACGTCCACTCTGGCCTGCTGTAAAAAACATGGCGGCCCTCGTAGAGAGGACCCGCCCCTCATGTGGGAAAATGGGGAGAAATGGTACATTGAGGTGATTATGAATTCAGGAAAACGTCAGTATGTATTTGTTTTGGAATATCTTTAGAAGTGAAAAAACAATGGAATCCCAATGAAATCTTCACCTCATGGTGAACTCTGAACAGTAATTCAAAAATACTGTTCCAGCCAATTACAGAGCCTGAGAGCTCATGTCATCAATCATCCTCATCTCATGCCATCAGGACCACGTTCAGCCAGAAGCTATTTCACATTCATCACATTAATCAGACCTACATTAGGATTTTCGAAATGTGATGAGATCAGCAATTCGTGATGATTAAAAAATAGAAAATAAAAAACTATCCTTTAAGCACAGCTTCAGGTTCTATATCCAAAGCACCATGTCCCCATCTGTTACTTCAGGCTCTAGTTGAAGCTGAACAATGGCCCATGGTGCTGTCGCTGCATCCACAGAACGTGCCAGGTCGGCCCAGGTGTCCCTCAAGAGACGACGGCCCCTAATTATGCACAATTTTAAACCTGGATAGAATTTAAAAAAATAAGCCCTGCCCCCGTACAGTTGTCACGGGAAAACATGCCACAGGTGGAGACCAAAAACGAAGTTTGTACCAGACTTTAAACATGTTTGATTCACCTCTAAAGTTCATAATTTTAACATGGGAGTCTATGGGGATTGACACTTTGTTGCCTCAAGTGGCCACCCGGTGAACTGCAAGTTTTTGCTTTTCTCCACTGCTGCTTGGATATTTACCTAACCTGCATGATCCTGATGTAGCAGATTAGCACCGCATGTTGACCCTAAAAAATAATGTTAAGTTAAATGAAATAAAAAATCTAAAAAGTCTTCAGTTCAACACATTTAGAGTTGATGATTTTAACGTTTGACACAATTCTCTCACTTGCTCCTGAGGTAGAAACTCAAGTTGTTAAAAGAAACCAAACTTTTCATTTGGTAAAAAAAAATAAAATAAATAAAAACGCTCTCCTGATGAGATAATCACCAAAGTCACTCCATTGTGAGCTCACTTGTTGACACATGGCGGCGTCTTGTGTCTCATTAGTAATAATGAGCTCCCACTAAAAACCCGAGGAGAGCGCAGCAGTCAGGTCTGAGTGAAATCCTGCTGAGACACAAATCAAGTGTCTGTGTGTCGTGAATGGACCGGAGCAGATGTTCAGGGTTTTATTGCCCCGAAGCTGAACACCTTCACTGCCCCCCCCCCACCGCCGGCAAGGGGATTGCATTATGTCATGTGGGCGGCCATTTTAAATCATCAGGTCTGAACATCCCGGAGAGCCACGACGTCATATCGACATGTTTTGAATTCCAAGGTGCAGTGTGTCTGATTTCAGGTGCCATCGATGTCACTTCTAAAAATATTACAAAACACTTACGTGCGGACATTTTCATGAATTCATAATCACCTAAATCTATCATTTTTTTTCCATTACCCTTAAAGATGCAGTGTGCAAGATTTGGTGACCTCTGGAGGTGAAGCTGCATGTTGTATTCATCACCTCACTCTCACCCTTCTGAACATGCAGGAGAACCTATGGTAGATTTCATTTGTCATTAAAACTATAAAGATGTTTAGTGCGTCCACTTTTACTACTGTAAAAACAAGGCGGCCCCCATAGAGAGGACCCGCTCCTCATGTAAATATACATTAATGGGCTCATTTTAGGGTAATGAAAAAAAACATAAAAGATTTAGGTGATTATAAATTCATTGAAATGTTGCCAGTATGTGATTGTTTTGTAATCATTTTAGAGGTGGGGAAAAAATGAGCAAAATCTTACACACTGCACCTTTAATGTTTTTACAGTAATAAATCAAATCAAATTTTATTCATACAGCCCGCATTTACAAATCAGAGTGTGTCTCACAGGGCTTCACAGGGTGGGTAACATCCTCTGTCCTCAGACCCTCAGCAAGGGTTCCTGGCAGAAATGAGAAATTGAGTCAGTCTATGTGCTCATTCTAAGTGCATGATGGGAAATTCCCCCCCTGCACTCGGAGCCGATAGCAGCTCAGTGTGGACTGTTCAACTCAGGTCTCGCCTGATCTAGTTTGGACCATAAGCTCTGTCAAAAAGGTCAGTTTGGAGTCTCACCTTAAAGGTAGAGACAGAATCAGACTCCTGAAGTGAGAGTTCTGTGACGCACTACATAAGTTTTGAGTTTTGATGACAACCGAAGTCGACCATAGGTTCTCCTACATGTTCAGAAGGCTGAGGATACATAATGCAACTTCACCTCTTGAGGTCACCAAATCTTGCACACTACACCTTTAAAGTGCCCTTTTATTTGATGCGTGATGTGTTTTTTTTTTGTGTGTGTTTTTTTTTTTACATGACTCGTATCCATCAGGCATGACGCGGGACAGCTCTGGTAATTTCACACACCATTACAGGGAACACAAACTGTGGCCGGAGGGAGCGGTCAGGAAGAGCCGATCCGCCCCATTTGGTTTCATGGTGAGACACCAGACTCTGACGCTGCTGCTGTGCATTCCCAAACAGCTTGAGAAGGTAATACTCTCTGGTGTTGTGTTGTGTTGTCACGGGAGAATAGGTGAAACATTTGATTTGTGGCGTGAACAGCAGCTGTTTGAAACAGATATGTTCCTGTTGCGCCGAGGATCTGTGGCCCATATGGGAAGAGAGACGTCCTTTTTTTGTGTTACACCATTTTAAAGACAATCACTGCTTTTATCAAGCGCTCTCCTGCGTTGAGAAGGAAAGACAATGGAGCACTGTTGGTGTTCAGTGGGGGGGGGGCTGATTACGTTGACATTTACAGAGTTCAAAGGGCTCTAATTAGAACATCTGCCATGAAGAAATATTGAAAGAAAAAAGGCAGTGAAATTTATTTTATTTAAAAAGAGATTTTTTTACAAATGAGTGTGAGATCCATTCATCTGGTCTTTGGTGAAGTAGCCCTCACCTTTTTTTCAAAATAAAAGCACAGCATTTGTTTTATGCTGGGCTGAAATATGGAGCTTTTTTTTTTTTACTGTGAAGATTGATAAATAATATTTCAATGGATAAACCTCTGAGGCTGCTATGAACTTTTATTTTGAAAAACTGTGAATATGATGATTGCATCCATTACAACTCAGTAATTCAATAAGTAATTTAAGCATATTCAAGCCACAGCACAACATCTGTTTTATGATGAGCTGGATTGTGGAGCTTTTATTTTGAAAAACTGTGAAAATTAGTATAAAGATTGTGTCTGTTGCCTAAACCTCTGAGGCTGTTGTGAGCCCAATGACAAAAAAAAATCACAGTTAAGTAATAAATCCTTGAAATACCTATATACTATAAAAGCCACACACTTTGACAATAAAATCCTCTCTGTACATAAACCAGGCAGGATGGACACAAAGTTTTCAAACGTTACCTTGCACCATAGACTATTCACAGTAACTCCCTACACACAAACAGATACTGAACACCACTAGACCAGGGGATTTGCAAAAACTGTAGATGAGTTCTCCAAACCAAACAGAAGAACACGTTACATTCACTCCACTCGTCCAACAACAATAACTTGCTGATCGCTGCTTTAATTCAAGATCGAAGGTTTGACGGCATGTTTCTGAATCCAGGCACCTCACGGAGGGTTAAAGAGCTGACTCCACTCCAGGTGCTGGGTCTCATGTTTAAAAGCCCCCTTTGTCCACAAGGCCCAGCACCGACCTCCAACATAGCAAAGAGGAAATGACAACAGAGGGTGTCGGTTTGACTCCGAGGCGCCTTCATCAGGACAGGAATGTGTCCTGCTGTCAGCACCGGGGATTGAGCCTGTGACAGGGTGAGGCAACAACGTGCAGCCCGTTAAGCGTCGGAGTTTCACAAAGTGGAAAATATTTTTGGACTCGCGCTGTGGAAGGCTGGAGACACTGAGAGCCAATTAGCAGCGGCGCGTAATTTGGATGCTTCCTCTGTTTCCAGCACCAGCCCCCTGGAAATCTAACCCCCCCACCCCCCCACCCCCCCTCCAGCTGAGCACCTGCTGCTACAGTCCATGAATATTTCATGAAATCAGAAACTGATTAACGGGATAAGTGCAAATAATTGCATTCAAATCAATGAAATGTAGCATTTTTTTTTGTTCTAATAAAGTTTAAATGACATTTATTCTCAATTCCAAATAAAAGTCTATCTTTGACCCCTAAGAGCGCCATTTTAAATAATTACACTGTCCTTTCAGGACCTTAAAACGTCCACATCCTAAAACTGTTAAAGTTTAAAGTCTAAAACAATACAATACATCTGTTAATGTCAATTTCCACTTTCAGTGTTTTAATTATTTTAGTCAAGATCATAGATACCAGATATGTAGTCATTCAAAGTATTTCAGCAATTAAAAATGCTCATTTTAAAGAATGTTAACATGTGGAATTGAAAATAATTGATTATGTGCGATACTATCTGCTTTTTTGTTGGTTCAACAAAGTACAACAACACACGAGCATTATGCAAAAAATAAATAAATAAATAAATCAAATACACAATTTGTTGAACACATCATAAACAGTAAATATAATTAAATGTACTATGTCACGGTTAGTTTCAATCAGCTCTCACATGCTGGTTCTCACTTGCAAACGTCCCTTACAGAATCCTATTTGGAGGAAAAGGTTGCACAGTGTTTGAGCAGAGATGAAGGCATTTTTTTTTAAGTCGGTGATTTAAGTGGAACCTCGATTGAAGAGCATGTGCAGTACATTCTCACAGCGAGATGAAATACAAACACGAGCGCATACAGCTGGAACACGGTCTGCTCTCTGTGCAGTTTCACCTGAGTCATATTATCATCGTTATAAATCACGCCACTGACACCGAGACACTCCACTTTACTTATAAAGGGACGTTTGATTTGTGGACCCAGCGTTAGAAAAAACAATGGGTGATGAGGGGCTCTGTCCCACCGCTAATGGAGATTTCAGAGTACCGGCACCACCCATTTCCCCCTCGCTCACACGCCCTCTCTCTCCCTCTCTCTCTTCACTTTCATCCTGCAAATCACTGGCTCCTGAATCCCTCTGATAACCCCGGCACTCTGAGGCCCATGTGAAGGTCACGTCTCTCCAGCCTCCCCCCCCACCCCACCCCCTTCCTTTATGAAATGGAGGCATGCACCAGAGACAGTGCTGCTGCTGCTGAAGTGAATGAAAACCCGGTCCGTCCCTCTGATGCTTGGAGCAGGTATCCACATCCCCTGTAAATCATTATCTACACAGGAAACATATTTCAGAGCTCGGCAGCAGGAGATGAGAAGCTGATTCCAGAACTTTAACATGCTGCGGAGAGAGGAGGTAGAGCATTTCTGTAATCGCTCGAAATATTTGACTAACGCAATAAATTCAAGCATCTGAAGATCTGCAAGTCATTTCATGCATTTATGTTTTGGACTGCGAGACCATTTCAGAGTCAAAGTATTCCAGACATTCATTTTCACTCTGCCTTATTCGATCACGCAGTCACGGACGGATATAAATTGATATTGTTTGCAGAAACCCATGGCAGCACATTATAAACGGTGCTGTATTTTGAAAAACAACAACAGCTGGGAATGTACACGATCCATGACAGGATGTATATGATGATAGTGTCACCTGCAGCCACACAGGAAGTCCGCTGACCAGTGGGTGAACCTGCCCACCTCATGGAGCTGCTATGCTGTTGTACCATGAGGGAACAGCATCATGAGGTAAGCTCACGTTCCTCATCCTGTCTTTATCTGTGACGTTCACGCAAGCAAGCAACAGAAGAAAATACTGTCATTTGTACAGCTATAATCCAAATGGCGGACAATCAAATGGCACACGAAGCCTGAACAGACTGTCATTATGCGCAGGTCATTAAGTCACCTCCTCTTCATTCCCTTCTTCACAAAGCGATCTATCTCCTCTGTGCATCACAGTTGACAACACAATGAACGAGTCGCGGGGAGAGCGGAGGTGTGCTCCGTTATCGCATCTGAACCATTCATCAACCCTCTCCATTTACCCTGTTTACACTTTGTCACTTCCATGCATTTAAAGAGGGAAATGGGTACACGTGTAGACTCATTATATTCCGATGTAATCAAAAGAGTTACTGTTTCCATGGTTACAACGCTGTTACCGTAACTGATGATAAAATGCAGCCGTTCTCACCAGACCAGGCTCCCAGTCACAGAGGCTGCTGCTGTGTTTGTCTTTCCTTTAGTGAGGGGGCAGAGCCAACTGTGTAAGTGATGATGATTGGCTATAAGGTAGAGTCACATATCATGGTTCGCCAATCAGAGGCAGAGGTAGGGGAGTGCTCGCACACCAACACAAACACACAGTTGCACACGCAAACAGCCAAGAGATGGCAAGGTCAGACAATGAGAAGGTAGCGTTTTTACATAGGACTAATTTACCTGGAAAGTAAGAATGTATAAATGTAAATTTTTTATTAAGCCCAGGAACAAAATGACTGGAATTTCCTCTAAAAAAAACATTTACACAAATTTCGAAGAAATATGAAGTTTTGATTTTGTGGCCAGAATTAAAATAGGGATATTTGGACTTTGCTCTAATCTCTGAACTCTAATTTCAAAAACAAGGAAATGTTATCTGATGCATTGGTTGAAACTTCATTCAAAAGGATCAGTTTAAATACGATCTGACAAAGGGACGATAGATGTGAGCCCGACTAAGCGCCAAGACAAAGTTCCAAGACAAAGACTGAGGTTTTCTACCTGACAGTGAAAAAGACAAAAACAAAGAGCGATTGCAACAGACAGTGCAGGATCTCGCAAACAACAATGTGTTACCACTCTCAAAGTCCTTATTGACGTCTTCATTTTACAAGACCATGAAAATAATCTATGAGATGTCGATGTGTGACATGATGTAATGTACTCTTGGACACCAAAGACGAAAACTGATACTCTGGTCAGTTATGATATATTGCTCTACCGTCACGGTCCAGAGATGGGGGGATGTCCTCACTTCAACCCCTCCAATGACAAAGGGGGTGATTCTTCATCTTCCACTTGGTATATTTCATAATCTCATGTTTGTCAGATTCCAGTGGGAGCAGATGAGGACGGTGTTTGCCAACTGCACTTTGAGCCAAAACACAAACGATCTCCTTCAATTTTCCAATTCCTGCGCCCATCCCTTACAATCTTAATCCAGATATGTGATATTTGATACATAACTTGCAGCCATTGCTCCGTGTGGCGTTGGGGAAATGGTTCCAAAGCCACTTTTGGGGACCACATGCCAAACCTGTCTTCAGTGGAGAGTAGCCCACAAGAGGGACAGAGGAGTCTTTTGAGCCAGATGCTCCCTGGGGATCCCACATATGAAGCCTGGCCTCCCTGACGGCCTTACCCGGCTGTTTCAAAGCCTTGTCCTGCCTCTTACGGGGGCTTTCCCCCGGAGATCGCACCAGGATTCCACAAATCTCACCCATGTGTTGTCGAGTCCCACTCAGTGTTTTATAGCCGAGGCTGAGCCTGATCCCGTCATGCAAACCCCAAATGTGTCAACAATGCCGAGGCAACCCCTGTCTGATCCTTTCTGTGACTGTCATCAGTGAACTCCTAACAGCTAAGTTTCTCTCTACGAGGCGGCCGACCTTCCGCAGAGCAGATGAAATAGAAAATGTAAGCCCTGCAAGCAAGTTCCACCATGTCCTTCCGTTGACCCAGCTTTAAACTTACTAAGTCCTTTCTATTGTCTTACCTCATCTCAGGCCCACTCCCCTGACTGTGCTCTTATCTCCGATCAGCCCTGATGTGCTTATCACAGAACCCACCGCCACTTTACCCCAGGCCCACGCTCAGCCCTCTCATTAGGACTTATCTGGAGGCAGCCGGGTGGGCGGGGTCCAGCGCGGCCGGTCGTGTCGCTGCGCTCCCACACGATGAGTGAGTCCATTTAAACCTCTGGTGAGCCACTTTTTTTATCAACAACAACAACAAATCCGGCCTTGCCCAAACTCTTTGAACTCCCTCCGAAGGTGCTGCCCACCGCCTGATTTACGATGGCCTCCCAAAGGGTCAAAACAGAGGGGAGGGTGACGCAGGATTGGTCTGAAGTTGTAAAGTTACCCAAGTCGTTTGCAGGTCTGGGGTCAAGATCCCTTCAATCATATTACAATGACGGTGGACGAGTTATTCCATGGCCGTTTGAATGACACGCTTCCTCAGGGTGATGTGCTCGGCGTGGGATCAAACAGGTCATTAAAAACAGGCCTGTAGTTGAAGGGGTTCGGGTCTTTGGTGCATGTTCTGTGGAGATAGCCTATGGCCCGGTGTCACGCCTGGTCTGCCACAGACAGACAAACAGCGTGAGTAATGATGTGAGCGCGGGGCTCTTGTTTAGCCAAGGTTACGGCCTTCTGTTTAAGAGCTACATGCAAGGTCTTTAAAGCCACAGTGGTGGACAGAGGCTGAAGTTTACCCAGGGAGCTGATGACATGGTTCTTAAAGGAGAATATAAGAGAGCAGCAGCAGCAGCAGCAGCAGCAGCAGCAGCAGCAGCAGCACAATGAGTCTGACTGTAAACTACCACACGTAAGTGAAATATAGGCACAGAATTCGACAGCTTGTCTGCTCTTTCACGCTGATGTAAACCTGGTGTGGGATCAAGGTCTGTGTCCACAAGCAAAACTGAATAAAAACTTGGCAACACTTTGTATAACTAAATGTATTACTTACATATTGCATTTATTTGCTCAATTCATGTCAAGGAAAAGTGTTTAGGTAGGTTGCTACATGCCGGAGCAATTTCTTGCAGACCAAACCTCTCCAAAAAATGTCTGTGCTTATAACATGCCAAGCACATGCTATCTTTAATTTGAGGGTGTTATATTTCATGTCATTTAAATCAATAAAGTGACAGTGGAGCCCTTCTTCATGAAATAAATCTACAACTCAGCACTGCATGTATTAGGGCTTGCCATCAGTTACTCCTTGTCTACATGGCTAGCACTGTAGCCTGGCTAGCATGCCAGCTGGGCGCTAGCTTTGGGAATCCTCCGGGCTAGCTTGTTGGCTTGCGCTGCTAGCTTGTGACACTACCCATACTAGCCACAATGCTTCTCCAGTGGACCGAGTAACACTACGGAAAAGCACATAAGGCAAGATACATGTATTCATAAGACTGAAATATTGCCTCACCACTAGATGTCACTGAATCCTACACAATAAACCTTTTAAGTTTGTTTTCACTTTATTCTATGGGTGTAATTAGATTTCAACCCAATAAAAATAATATACATAAATGTAAACGTTCTTATATAGTTATTGTTTATTCATCGTTTATTTAATCATTTATCACTTGAACACACTTTTTGACAAAATTGGAAAAAGCTTAAAAGTTTTTCAAGACCTCAAAACTTTCGGTGTGTGTGTGTGTGTGTGTGTGTGTGTGTGTGTGTGAGTGTGTGGGCCGGGCTGTCCTTCATTATGGATAATGATTGGATCACCTCCTCAGTCTCCAGCAGGCAAACTTACAGTTGGACCTCCTCCTCCTCCCCCTCCTCCCCCTCCTCCCCCCTTCTTCCTCCTCCTCCTCCTGCAGCTCCAGCTGCTCTGGGCACAAGGTTCCAGCAGCAGCGGCTCTCAGGACGGACGGCAGGCGGCTCTCAAGGTAACACACACTGGTGTGTGTGTCTGTGTGTGTGTGTGTGTGTGTGTGTGTGTGCGTGTGTGTGTGTGTGTGTGTGTTCCTGCCTGGAGATAGTTTTTACTTTGTTTACATCAACGCTCTGTGGTAAGAACTTTTTTGTGTCACTCCAACTTTGATTTTTCCAACCTTCTTTCCAAAGGTCGTTGTTTTCCAGTAATCAGCTGGAGGAGGTGACAGGTTGTAAACAAAGAACTACTGTTTGCTCACGTCTGTAAACAACAGCTATAAAACTAGAAGAGTAGACTCATTCAAAGTGGCTGTTTCCAGTCTGCAAGAGAATTCCATATTCCATCCTCTCTCTGTCTGTTCCTCCTGTCCTTTCTTTCTTCCCTCCCTTTTTCAGGAAAGTTCCTCCTCCACACTTTGTTTTTATTAAACTCTCCTTTCTGTGCATGTTGGCAGAGCTGCCCTGCATCAGGGACTGTTTAGACCTAAGCTCTCTCTCTCTCTCTCTCTCTCTCTCTCTCTCTCTCTCTCTCTCTCTCTCTCTCTCTCCCCTCCCCTCTCTCTCTCTGTCTGTCTCTCTCTCTGTGCTTGTGTGCAAAGGGGGGGGGGAAAGAGAGGAATCCCCCCATCTCTCAGAGCTTTGGGGAAACACCAGTAGTTTCTCCGTTCCTCTGCTACCACACCTCAGACAACTGTTACTACTTCAAGTGAGGAGGCATCATCATGTCACCTTCCCTTTAGAGAGGTGAGGGGATGTGATGTTCACTCCTCAGGTTGGAGATGACCTCAGAGGCCCCCGGTGGGCCATCACCCCCTTCAGCCAGCTGGTTACAGCAGCTCTATAACTATAACTAGAGCTTTTTAAAGGGTTAGAACCCAAAAAGAGTTGAACTTTGTCCTCCTCATTCAGTTGTGAATGTAGGTCAAAGCAAAGTCCACTACTAAAGACGTTCAGGGATGTTTTGGTTTTACAGTCACAATGTTGACAATCTGAAGAAATGTGTTTTGTACATTAGAGACGTAGAAATATAAAAACACATGTTCTCCCTGTCAATAAAACGTTATTATGAAACACATGTGTTCCTCTATGATCCCACAGCATTACAGAAGCCATGCATGGTTGAGATCATAAAAGCAATTTGATTCAATTGAGTTATAATTTGGTTTTATGATGAACTCTTTAGTGAGAACAATGTGTCAGGGAAAAGCACATGAACACACACATACAGTCGCACAACTATTGCACAGACCAGTTTCACATTGGAAATGTGCATAGGTAGAGGACATATGCATTGTTTTGCAAAGTTTAGCCTGAGATATCATTTACTATGAATCTGAAGGGCTCTTTATCGGTCATTATTTCCCTTTAAGTTCATTTTATTATAAAGATTGTGAGGTTTTGTCAACTCAGAACGGTTTAGAATTGTAACTTGAGTGTATCATTATACCCCTCGTACCAAATTTCAAATTGCTCTTCCCTGGTTCCTTTAATACAAAAGCAAAGTGTAAATCTGATAAGATCGAGAGACTGGATCATTCTTGAAATCTGTTTTGGTGACATTGTGTGACTTGTCATTAGTACGTCACTTTTTATAGTGTAAATACAGGGCTTTTTGTAAACGGTACATGGTACAGAGATGTTAGATAAATGTGTTCATCCCGACTGGTTTATCTGCTATGAAATTGCATTTATGATCTTAAAGTTAATGTTGCTATAGTATTTGTTGTTTTACTGTTTACATGTGTATATTATACTGCAAGTGTTGTTTCTGTTGTTATACAATGTGAATTTCAAGGTTCGGCTAAACAATGGACACATTTACAGGCATTAAAGTGGCGACTTTTCAAAACAAAAGCATTTGTAGTCCAGCCTGCACCAATGATGCCGCAGGGTTACTGAGGTCTGACAGCAATGGTCGTAACAACCTTGTGTCCAGTCCTGTAACTCTTTGGCACTTTATGAATATGGGCTTGGCTTAGAGTTTGATGTGGCATATGTGTTGAATTCAGAGGTGACCTGCCAGCAGCGTGTAACCACTGGAAACTATGCTTCACCTTTTTGACGTTAAATGAGAGCTGTCCTCGAGAAGGCAGCTCATTTTATAAATAGTCACATTTCGTCGAACTCAAAGCTGCACTGCCCCGAGCTGCAAGACATTTGTGGCGGATTTGAGGTTTTTAGCTCATTTAACTAACTGACATTCGTCTTACTCTGGTGGTGAAGTGATCTAATGAACATCCAGCCATTCTGTACTGCTTATTAAAACATAATTTTCAGAGAGTAACAGTAGTCGGAGGAGACGGCGCCCTTTGGTCCGCGCTCCTCTAATTGCCTCCATAAAGAGTAATCACCTTCCAGCTCAATCCAGCAGCTCATGCATCTACTCTATACGCTCAGCAGGTAAAAATGGACACGCCTAATTGTTATGGCAGCTTTATGGAGATAAGCGTGGACGTGGTGGAAATATAAAACCCGGGCCGGTGCCAGGTTTCATCATGGAACTGCAGTGGATGATAATGAGGAGATGTAGCCTTAATGTTAGGATAACCATGAGCATGTTTAAATTGGACTCTCGCAAGCTCAACTAGGGAGCCAGATGTTGGTCTGCTTTCATTTTCAGGACTAAGCCTCTGTCTGCCTGCCTGTCTCTCTCTCTCCCTCCCTCCCTCTCTCTCTTTCTCTCTCTCTCTCTCTCTCTCCCTCGCTCTTGCAGTGGGGGTGATCCAGACAAGCAGAATGTGCTAGAACTCTCAAAGACGATCTGAAGGCCTTGGATGATACCTGAACTCCCGTCATGGCTGCTCGCGCAAGCACTGGGGAAGCACTGCTGAGGTGTGCGCTGCTTTTCCTCTACACACGATTTTGCTTGTGTCAGCGGGATTGCACCGGCGTGGACTGCCCCCCGCTGGAGAACTGTATAGAGGAAGTGCTGGGCGGCGACGACTGCTGTGCCTCGTGCTTACAGAAAGGATGCACATGCGAGGGCTACCAGTACTATGACTGCATCACTGTTGGATTCAAGAACGGCAAAGTGCCTGAGGGAGATTCCTACTTTGTGGACTACGGCAGCACGGAGTGCTCCTGCCCAGCCGGAGGGGGCCGGATCAGCTGCCACTTCATTAGTTGTCCTGAGATGCCTCCCAACTGCATCGAGGTGTCAGAGCCGGCAGACGGCTGCATGGTGTGTGAACGCATCGGGTGTATCCACGGTGGACAGAAGTATGAGGCCGGACACTCCTTCCACATCGACCCCTGCCGGGTCTGCCACTGCCCCAACGAAGGCGGGGAGCTGATGTGCTACCCTGTACCCGACTGTGATCCAAGCAATGTCCATACACCCATGTTGGCAGCGACCACAGAGGAGGACACAGCTGGCAGGAGTGAGGGTTACCATCCCGGGTTCGAGCAACAAGGCCTCACAGATCAGTTCGCAACACCGTACCACCCTGATGGGAACCTCCCTCTCTTCAAACCATTTGATAAGGAGGAGCCAGAGGACTATGATTACGGTCCCACAGACCCTCTTGAGACCTACCCTCAATCTTTGGTCTTCCCCACCCAGTCGTCCTCGCCACACAAGGTCATATCTGTGTCCAGAGGCTTTCACACGCCTGACAGAACCGCTTCCTTTGCAAGTCTTGACAGACAGAACAAGCTGGAGCTGAGAGAGAGATACGGAGTCCGCGACCATCCGGCGGACGGACAGGAAGTGACAGAAAATCTCCCCGGAGCACAGCAGAGCACCGCCAGACCACATATGCATGAGGACGCCACTACTTCTTGGCAGGTCTCACAGGGTCTGACTAGTGTGCAGAGTGTCTCAGTCAGTGATCAGAGTCCACACACAGGATCAGAGAATCCATCACATGCTCACAGGAGTTCAGGGAGTGACACTTTTCCATTAAAGCAGCATTTAAAGGGTGAGAAAAACCCAGAGTACACACAAAATCGCAGAAACTCTGAATCCAAGAAGCATCATCGAAAGGCATTAGACAGCGTAACAGCCAGAGGTTCAGACAGTCAGATGAATGTGTCTCATCCAGTCAGACCGACAGAGAGTCAAAGCAATCAACAGAGGCGGTCGCATGAAGCAAACTTTCCCATCTTGACTCTCAAAAGTCCAGAAAGCTCAATCCCTCCCCTGACAAGTTCAAATGATCACAAAGAATTAACAGTTGATGAGGACGAGGCGAACACATCGAGTGCCACCGAGAACGTGCCCCACAAGACCGAATCGGCGCGACAGGAAATCCACAAAGAGTCTGTGAACTCGACGAGAATCTACGAGGAGACAACACCCGAGCATGGCACCGTCTCCCCAAGAAGGTCACAGGACCACACGACCCCGATGGTGCGTTTTCTGACCACCACCACCACACAGGAGCCGGTCAGGGTGGGTCCGGACCAGAGCAGAGAGCCGAGTCCAAGACTGTTTGACCGTCACATGGGGAAGAGCGAAAGGCTTTTGGCAATCAACAAACCCGGTGAAGGTAAGGCTAACGATGCTCTCACAGAACACTGCATTCACTTATTCATGTTGAAGATGTTTTAGTCCTGGAATAACACAATTCCATGATGGACAACAGGGTCCAATGGACATGTAAACCATAACATTACGCAATAGTCAGCACATGTATATGAGTATAAGAGAGTAAGAACTCTCTAAAACCGATTTAGTGCTGCCTGAATTGATAGTCTGACGTCAATGGGGCAGTCAAACAAGGCGTAGAACGACCGCTTTATACAGTTAGCAAGTACTTTTCACTATGACAGACTATAACAGATACACTTGTAACAACACTAGAGGCTTTGATCTTAGTTGAAAGTCCATTTTGAAAGTTTTATTTCCATTTAAATTCAGTGTTTCCCCTACCATGCTGTTGGGGCAGCGCAGCGTCCCCCCTTGGAAGATCAAGCTAATTTAATCAAATTATTTTTCTATATGGCGCCAGATCACAACAGAGGTCATTTAATCATACCTTTCCTTTATAGAACAGGTCTATACCTTCTTCTTTTATTAAACAAACTAAAAAACATATGTTATATGTCTCATTTACACCTCAACATGTCATTTCTGTCTCTACATAGTCGCCGTTCTATTTCTCCTCCGCTCTCTGTCTCACAGTGGAGTCTCGATCTGTGCGTGCGCGCACACACACACACACCCACACACACACACACGAGCGCGCTCATTCATGTGATTCCTCTCCCACCAGCAGACTGAGAGCGCGTGTCAGAAAGTAATAGTTTGGTTCTGATCATGACTATTGTCACCAAAAGAAACACATAACTTTTACTCCTGAAAGTGTTTGTGGTGGTCTGTCTGCCTCCCGCGCCCCCTCCGAGCGCGTGCGTGAGAGCGTCTCCCCCTGTGAAGCTGTGAACCTCGGGGACACACTGAAAATGATACTATTGGATTGTTCGATCAGTTTGAATTTCTATGGCTTTATAGATGACAACTCACAACATGATACCGCATACGTGCAGCTAACATAGATCCTGGGTTACAGTTGACACCCTAATTACTAATCACACTGACTGAAAGGATTGTGGTTTTAGGGTTTCGGGGGGTTCAGTAAGGAGTTTGTGTGGGATCCACCCACGCTGGTGGCTTCAAGTGCGGAAAAGTTAGCCAGAATATTTTTTTTTTGACAGCTGCGTCAATTTGGGTCAAATCTATGGTTCTCGAGAAATGCTTTCCATCAGCTTCTGTCGTTTGGTTCCAAACATGTAGAGTGTGGAGGGATTTCAGCACTTCCCTTAAGTCTCTTGCTCTAACCGAGAGAGTTCAAAGAGCATTTATCACAGAATTGTCCTCAGCACAACGTTCCTCCCTCTGCCCTGCTATAAACACCAGGCCAGGCCATATGTCATGGGCCTATGGAAGCAGTGGAGATAGTCCCGAGGTATCTGAGGCAGGAACATAAATAGTACAATAGAGCTCAGGCTCTCTCTCTCTCTCTCTCTCTCTCTCTCTCTCTCTCTCTCTCTCTCTCTCTCTCTCTCTCTCTCTCTCTCTCTCGGCGAACATCCTCTCAGAGCAGTCACCACCATCGCTCACACGGCGGAACAAGGCCTCATCACTGTTTTTACTGCAGCTCTCCCCCGAGGAGACAAACCCACCAATAGACCGACAGACGGATGGACACACTCAAATTGGCAGTAAATTCTTCCCGGGCCTCTAGCCTTCAAGCTGTTTTATTTCCGAGGTGGGCCTGAGATTGAAAGATTTTGGTTTGAGCGATTTAGAAATCGATATTTTACGGTCGCTAGTGTCAAACGATGTTGGTGGTATCTTTGATATCTGCTTTTTAGATTTATAGAGGTGGGTTTTTTTTTTTCATGGTGTACGAGGCTTCATCTTCAATACTCATTTACATTCTCGACCAATAGAAACAGACTTGTTTGTTTTACACTGAAAAATCAAGTGTGAGTATTTAGCAGATAATGTCAACAGTTGTCCTAATTAGAAAAACAGGCCCATTGCTCTTTAGACGGGATAGCTGTTTGTTATTTGATCTATCGCGGATGCATGAAATTACTTTATAAAAGATGTCTGCAGCATGAGGCATTAGCAGATCCAGATGTTGCTGCCCCCAGGGGCCTCCACTATGTACAATACTTACAGTGTATGTACTGTACGTATACAGTATACTCAAGTTACCCAGGCTGTTTTACCATTGTACAAAATTCTGGGGCTTTGAAGCTTCAGTGTGAATTAGCAACAAATAGTTGGAAATGTGCTGCAGGCGATTAACATGAAAATGGGACTTTAATATAATACTTCTGCAGCGTTTTATTACTTGCAAGCCGGGCCAAGGTCTTTATAAGTGATCACAAACACACATGGGAACCTGAAGGCATGAATGAAAACGCTGCACTTCCATTGTGAATGTGGTGATGTCATGCTAGTGTGGTGCTATTGGTTGAAGTGGCAGAAGCAGCTGCTGAACCTGGTTTGTCCAATAGAGAAGTCATCAGTGCATTTTAACATCATTGTACCTTTGGTAATACACTGCAACTTATAATGTAATGGATCAGACTATGAAAGTAGCAAACACATGCTAACACAAGCTAACGCATAGGGGAACATAAAGCGCAATAGCAACAATAAGCGGCAACCTGCGGGCTTGCAGTTCCCAGAGAGGCCACCTGAGGCAAGATTCAAAAGCGAGTCCATCCCCATAGACTCCCATGTTAAAATGGTCAACTTTAGAGGTGAATAAAACATGTTCATTCGCTTATTCTTGTTCTATCGAGGTTTGAAATTCTGCATGATTCAGGGGCGTGGCCTCTTGAGTGACAACTGGGCACATGTTGTGCAGGCTGCGACACCACCATGGGCCCACCCCAGCTCTACTGGTGCTCTTCCGTCTCTTTGCCTGTTTTTGGAAGTAGGAGGAGTTAGGCATCGGCAAGATGGCCGACAAGTAAACCATCCATTATGAGCCTCATAAACACTCTGCAGAAACCTATGGTTGACATCATGAATGCTGCGTCTATCTTTATATACAGGTTAATTCATAATTTTGGGGGTTTGGGGCTGATACCACTTTTGGGAACTACTAACTCTTACTATGATCCTTTATTGACTCATATTATATTGTGTCGACTCTACACAATATCCATCACCTCACACTTGCCCTTCTGAGCATGCAGGAAAACCTATGGTCGACTTCAGATGTCCGTTATGTCCACTCTGGGCTACTGTTAAAAAATGGTGGTCCCTGTAGAGAGGACCCACTCCTCATGTAAACAATAATGGGATTATTTAACGGTAATGGGAATTTCAATGAATTTATAATCACACACAAAAATGTCCATCTCTAATCGTTTGGTAATGCTTTAGTAATATTTGTAATACCTGTGAAAAATGACTGAACTCTTACACACTGCACCTTTAATATAAGACAAAAACTTATCACCTCCAGCAGAATGTAACTTTGCTACGGCACTGGCATGTTACCACTGACAACATGTGGTATCTTTATGTGTCTTTTCTGCTGTTCACCAGTGAACTGTGACCTGGGCTGTGACATCACACAGTAACTCTGAGGGAGTCTGTGACATCACATTGTAACTCTGAGGGAGTCTGTGACATCACATTGTAACTCTGAGGGGGTCTGTGACATCACATTGTAACTCTGAGGGAGTCTGTGTGACATCACACTGTAACTCTGTGGGAGTCTGTGACATCACACTGTAACGTTGAGGGAGTCTGTGACATCACACTGTGACTCTGGGGGGAGTCTGTGACATCACTCTGTAAGTCTGTGGGAGTCTGTGACATCACACTGTAACGTTGAGGGAGTCTGTGTGACATCACACTGTAACGTTGAGGGAGTCTGTGACATCACACTGTGACTCTGGGGGAGTCTGTGACATCACTCTGTAACTCTGAGGGAGTCTGTGTGACATCACACTGTAACGTTGAGGAAGTCTGTGACATCACACTGTAACTCTGAGGGGGTCTGTGACATCACACTGTAACTCTGAGGGGGTCTGTGACATCACACTGTAACTCTGAGGAAGTGTGTGACATCACACTGTGACTCTGTGTGCATCAGTGAGGCGTGTTCTCTCCTCCCTTTTTTAAACAAACTAAAACACCCATGTTGTTCATCTTATTTACATGTCAACATGTTATTTCTGTTTCTCCATTTCTCCTGCGCTCTCTGTATCCACAGCACAGTACCGACGCGCGCACATATACAGACAAGAGCGCACAGAGAGCGTGCATCAGAAAATAATTGTTCAATTTGAATAATGTCCAGTGTTTCCTAAACCCTTCTATTCTTTTCCCCTACCATGACTGCACCCCCCCCCGGAGGATCAAGTTATACACATTTAACACATTTTTTATATCGCGCCACGCCACAACAGACGTAATTTAAGGTTACCTTTCTTACAGAACAGGTCTACACCTTGTTCTATTGTTAAACAAAGTAAAACACTCAGGTTATTTATCTCATTTACACGTCTCTAGTCAGTCGCAGTTTCATTTCCCCTCTCTCGCTCTCTGGATGAGTCTCTGCACACACACACACACACACCCGCACACACAGAGCGAGAGAGAGCAGGAGAGAGAGAAACATGAGCGCGCACACAGAAAGCTCTTCAGAAAATAATAAAGTTCTGTTCTGATAATGACTGTTGTTATTCACTAAGTGTTTGTTCC
>JAFBJT010004658.1:12031-31668 GCA_016785325.1 Chascanopsetta lugubris | reverse complement strand
GGGGGGGGGTTCTCTACGGGGGCCGCCATGTTTTTACAGTAGTAAAAATGGACATACCAAACATCTTTTGAGTTTTGATACTAACAGAGGTCGACCATAGGTTCTCCTCCATGCTCAGAAGGTCGAGGGTCAGGTGATGGATACAACATGCAACTTCACCTCTAGAGGTCATCAAATCTTACACACTGTACATTTAAGAAACGTATGAGTGACATCACATACGCTGCCTTTGCTGTATATACAGGCGATGTTTGCATATTGTTCAAAGCGATTTGACTTTTCAAATCTGAGAGCATAATCGTACATATTGACTGTGCTGCAGGGCTCATATGGTCGTGTTTACAGCACATCGACACTAGTGTTGGCTCCTATCACCATGACCCTTCATGAGATCTTCATCTGTGTTTGCAGGGAAACTTTGTACCTGTCAGAGCAGGAGAAATACCACAGAGAGATAATCCAGGACACCACACTGGTGTGAAGGTGAGAAGGTGGAAATCTGTGCGAGTGGTGGAGTCACACTCAAACCTGAATGATGCCTGTGCAGGTGTTTATTCATCTGCTCTGTGCAGTATGAAGATGATATACAATGGCAGTTCCACATTTATAAATATACACTGTGTAAATTCATCCACGTAATGCAGGTAATAAGGTACATCTGCTTAAAAATCATCAGTCTGACACTAACAAAACTCCCCATGATCACAAGTGTAGGCTGAAAATAACTAGAACCAGCTGCAAATGACTGTGTCATAATTCCTTTTGGCATCTTTCTCGATCTCTCACTTTCGCTTGCTGGTGCTAATTTAAAGTTGACATTCCACAGCTCCTCATGATGCAGGGCGGTGAAAATGAAGGGGAGAGGAGGCGGAGGCATCGTTTCTTGATCTATTCCCTGCGTGAACTCTCTCCCTCTGTTCCTCGGCTCAGCCCACCTTTCTCCCACTTTTAAAAGTCGGTCATCAGGCGGCTTAAAAGGAGATATCCGGCGTTTGATGTGGGGAAACAAAAGAGTGACTTTGTTCTGCAGGGAACCTTTCATGTCCGTTAAATTAACAAGATGTAAAGAGAGAGAGAGAGAGAGAGGGAGAGAGATGGAGAATCTGCAAAGGAAGGGAGGGAAGGGGGGAAGTGGTGCAGATTCCAACTCGTATTGTTTTATTTGTATTTGTCGAGTTGATGCGAGTTCTCGAGCTGCCTCGCTGAAAAGATTTGTGGACTATTTGGAATCCGATTTTTAATTGTATTCAATCTCTTTTAAAGATTTGATTGGCTTGTGATTGTCTAAAGCAGGGCTGTCAAACATACGGCCCGTGGGCCAAAACCAGTCACTCTTTCAGTCACACTTTCGTCACTCACTCATACAGCTGCTCACCCTCGCTGGTTGTAAAGGGGCATTGCCAAGAAAAAATAAATGACTACCACATGACTAAAGCCAGCCAGATGTCGACCACAGCAGCTTGTGATTCCATCCATCTCACTCACACACACACACACACACACACACACACACACACACACACACACACACACACACATATATATATACATCTGGCTTTGATGGGGCCAAACCACTACATCACCCCTCGTTTCCCGGCCCTATTACTCCATATGTGTCATCGGAGGCAGCCATTGTTGAGGCCATGGCTTACAGCTACACGGACTCCTTTTATGAGCTATTTGTATAGAAGCTATAGCCAAGCTTAGCTAGCTAAGGATGCATGCAGCGCTAATAGAATCAGGGGAGCACATGCGTCATATACATTACATTTCACACCTGACAAAAGTTTGATAGAGGCATTACAATACTTTGTCACCATCCAGCGTCGTTCCATTTCCTGTGCGTTAACATATGTGTTGCTGATGTCACATATGTCATCCTCACCATACGGCTTTTATAATTGCCCCCTTCCTGCAATAACCATATGATTTTATTCATAGCTTCGCAGATTGTCTGCGCGTCACATGCTGCTTTTATAGACCATCGCCCTCCACATAAACGATACCAGCAGTTATCTCCCGGTCGCCATGTGTCATATACCCCCACTTTTTCATTGCATCCTGTTTAATCTCTTTTGATTTATTCTTTGTTCCCTCACCTTCCCACCCCATTATGCCAAATGCAGCATCACACTCGAGTCATGTGTTCCAGGCAGCGTGCGACTGTAACATATTCCCACATGCAAAGTGCTACACCCATGTGCATCTTTTGTAATTGCATGTCATGTTCTCGCTGTGACATTTCCATAATTACCTTGTTCAACGTGTTTGTGTCGGCATTCCTCTACCAGTCACATTGTAAACACACATGCTCCGCGACAGCATGAAAAATGTGCACGCGACGATGTAATGGAGTGACATTGACACAAGAACAGGGGGGGGGGTGATGATTTATCACGGGCGTCTCATTTCTTTGCTCAAACGATTTCACAGTTAATTTTCCTTTCAAATCAGAAAAAGTAGGACAGGAAATGAAGGGTGATCCTCAAGGGGAGCAGAGCAAATAAAGAAAACAAACACATAACTTTGAAAAGCATCAGTTGAGAAGTAAAAAAACCCACCAACCAACCAAATTTAATTGTATTACCTGCGTTTCCTCTGAGTGTATACGTTTTAGTGTCGTGTGCATAACAGTCGAAGTTACCGTGGTGCTTCCTGATACTCTTCTCAAAAGTCTGAATGGAATTGGGCCAAGAACAGATCCCTGTGGGACCCCATATCTAACCTGTGTGTGACTATGTGAGTCTGTGGATGAGGGGTTCGAGGACTTGCCCTCTGACCAGAAGGTCAGGGGTTCGATTCCCACCTCCCCCCATTCCATATCCTGAGGTGTCCTTGGGCAAGACACTGAACCACAAATTGTCTCATGTACTCATAGATACAAAGTGCTGCAAATAGATGCACTGGATGAATGTTTGTGTGACTGGGTGAACTGGGTACTGTAAAGCACTTTGAGAGGTAAACTTGATAAAGCGTTATATAAATACAGACCATTTACTATTTACGATACTAGTAACTATAAGTAACTATACTTCCATATATACATATATGTATATATACATGGGGTCGGAGGATGTTATGGTCCTCCTGAACCCTGACTGAAATACTTTGTACAAGAAGTAGACTTCAGTCGTCATTAAAACTCAAAAGATGTTTAGTATGTCCACTCTGGGCAAATGAAAAAACATGGCACCCCCCATTTAGGGGAGCTGCTCCTCATCTAAATATACAGTGATGGGCTCATTCAAGAGTAATGGAAAAAAGGTATGATTATAAAATCATGAAAATGTCAGAATGTAGTTGTTTTGTAATGCATTTCTAATGTATGGCTCGCCAGTATGACTTAGCCATTTCTTACAGTTACAGCAAAAGGGCTGTGTTTAACACATTTATTAAAAATATGGTAAAGTCGGTTAAGAACAACACAATTCTATAATATGACATATGGATGAAAATATGCTCACACATGGGGATTTTGCATTTGCTGCAAGTCACCAGATAGCAGTTCCTTTAACTGACTAATTGCAGTCGATGTCTTCAATGTCTACAAAGTCCAGTCCCGGGCAGAGATTGGCCCGTCTGGTGGGCCGGTTTTGGCCCACGGGCCGCATGTTTGACACCCCTCCTTTAGAATATGAGGTACCTTCTGTTGTGCACTGTCACTCTGGGAAATCAAATATCCTGAAATTGTACAGAAATGCGTCTATATGCGACTAGCTGGTGCATCATGGATCCAGTTTGCATGCAGTTAGATTCAGACAGACCTCTGGGAGAACAGTGGCTGCTCATATTCCCAGTTAACTGCCAGACCTTTACCACTCATGTTCTCTCTGCGTGGCTCCTGCAGTCACCTCAGTCTATATGAAGACATATGAGTTTCCTCTCCCCGGGACATCAAGTGGCCGTTTCTGTATCAAGACATGGACGATAAATCATTGGTGTGTTGCGGCTCTCTGTGACAAGGCGGGTGCAAAGTGCGGCGGCTGTGTGGTGAAGTCACTGGGTGTGATTACTGATGCTGCGCTGCCTCCCTACAACACTGCTGTCAGATAAGAAGACACATGCAGCGTATGTGAATAATGGTTTGCACTTGAGAGGAGTGCATGGAAATGCAAAGTGACCTCATCTACGAGCGACTCAACAGAATCGAGGACGGACGTCCGCGTCCGGAAAGTCAGATTGGTGAGGTTGCATGTCTTCCTGAATGAATTCCACACAAGGAGAGGCACAGCTTCATCTTTTTTTTTTCCAAATGTATGGTAATAATTAAAGCTGCTACTTGTATCAGCTATAATCTATAAATCACTGTCGGGATTACATTTTGATTCCAAGGATAACAAAGAGTAAACAAAAGGAATCATGGTCCGTGTGATTTATGGCTTTAGTTTCCAGTGCCGCTGTTTCTCAAACATTTTTTGAAAATTAAAATGTTGTGTTAAAGGTGCAGTGTGTAAAATTTCATTTTTGTCACTTCTGCCAATATCACAAAACAACTAAATACTGACATTCTCATGAATTTATAATCACCTAAATGTATTGTTTTCCCCATTAACCTCATATGAGCCCATTAATGTACAGTATATCTACACAAGGACGGGCCGGCATGTTTTTACAGTAGCCCAGAGTGGACATATTAAACATCCTTTGAGTTTTAATGACTACTGAAGTCTACCATAGCCTCTCCTGCATATTCAGAAGGGTGAGAGTGAGGTGATGGATACGACTTGCAACTTGACCTCTAGATGTCACCAGATCTTACACACTGCACCTTTAAAGCGATAGTTGTTTTTGTTTTCTTTGTTGTGAAGGAGGAGGTATTACACTAGAGAAATGTGAGAGTTCTACACAATTCACATATTCCAATACACATATTCCATTGTTATGAATGGAGACTCGTAGCAATGTGTACCATGCTGTGTTACTCTCCATGCATTATTTCGTGTATAATCCGAAGAGCAACAAACTTCAATTCTCCATAATATTTTGTTACTGGTTGTTTGGTGAGAGCTTAAATTCACTGAATGAGTATGGACAGGGTTTCACCTGGCAGCTCAAACAGCATGGCCTCCCCATCTAATGCACAATTAGGTTACAGCTGTGGTTTTAAATGGTGCCCCATCGATGTGCACCACAGGCACGGAGTTGTTTCAGTGTTGTCGGTTTTTTATATCTATGTCAATTTTCACCGGAGATTTGTGAGGCCAACATCTTTTAACGGAGAACTATGTGAACAACTGTAGACTGAATAATCCTCCGGAGGATCTCAAATGGTGTCATGGACATGGAAGCCAGACTGTAGACAAACATATTCTAGTGTCGTCTGCATAACAGTGGAAGTTACCATGGTGCTTCCCGATAATATGTAATGGTAAAGAGTTCATGTGATTGGGCTAAGAACAGAGCCCTGAGGAATCCCATATCTAACTCAAGTGTGACAATGCGATTCTTCATCAATCTGTACAAATGAATAGGGACCGTGATGGGATTGGAACCATTTTAGGGTGGTTCCTCTGATACCAATTATGTGTTCTATATGTAAGAGGATGTTATGATCCTCCTTAACCCTGACTGAAATACTTTATACAAGGTAGCCGACTTTGATGTTGATGTAGTATGAGGGTCTCTCTTGGTCAGGGCTGTCCAAAGTAGGGCCCGTGGGCCAGTCATGGCTTCAAGCGGCCTGCAACTTCCTTTGTAAAATGTATCACTTATGGTTTCACCGCTTTCATAGATGAACAGCTCCAGATGGCGGGGGCTCAGCCCCCAACCCCAGCAACAGCTCAGCACACCCCTGCCAGTACCTGCTCATTACCTCAAAGTACAGTCGCAAAACCATGATTGATGTTTTCCCTAACAAATTCAAACCGATGATAAAGAGTCGTCATGCTATAAATGAAGGCAAGGCCCGTGATTGATGTCGTGCAGAGTATGTGTGATACCGTAATAAAGACACAACCCATCTTAACAAACCTGGGGCGCACCCTGATTAGGAAAATGCCACTGTACACAGGGCTGTGATTGATGTTGTGGATTATATCACGTTTGCAGTGACTGATGGGAGGACGTTTGTTGTGTAATGAGACAATGAGGGAGAGGAAATGTCTTGGGCTCTGGTTCGAGCAGAGCTGCTGCACATCGGACCGAGATGAGCCTGTGTGTTACATTAGTGAAGCCTGGATCTGCAGAGTTCATTCATCACTGTGCACACACTAATGTGTGTGTGTGTGTGGGGGGGGGGGGGGGGTGGGGGGGGGGGGGGGGGGGGGGGGGGGGGGCATTCTTTGTTTATGTTTTCTTTCTTCCCTTCTTTCGTTCCTTCCTTCCATCCTTCCCTCCATACCCTCCTTCCCGTCCGTGCCGTCAGTCTATCTGCCTTTTGTTTTTTCTTTCTGTCCTTCCTTCCTCCCCTTCTGTTTTTCTGTTATTCTTTCCCTCTTTTTTCTTCATTCTTTCTGTCTTTTCTTCCTTCTTCCTTCCTTCCATCCTTCCCTTCCTTTTTCCCTTCCCTTCTTCCTTCCCTCGGTCCCTCACTCCCATCCGACCGGTCAGTCTATGTCTCTTTTGTTTTTTCTTTCCTTCCTTCCTTCTTCCCGCTCTGCCCTGTTATTCTTTCTTTCTTTCCATCCGTCCTTCTTTCTTTTCTTCCTTCCTTCTTTCCTTCCCTCCATCTTTCCATCCCTCTTTCCTTCCCTCCATCCCCTCGCATCTAGCCAATCAGTCTATCCCCCTGTATTTTTTCTTTCTTTCTATCTTTCTTTCTTACCTTCCTTCTTTCCCTACCTTTTGCTTGCCCGCCTGGTCAGTTGTTTGTTCATTCTTTACTTCTTTCTATTCCCTTCCTTCCTTCCGACCCTCCTTCCTTTATTTTTCCTCAGTCAGTCTTAGATTGTTGTCATTCACAGTTGTACAGCACCTGGAAAAAATATTTTTAACTCACTAAGTGTTGTTTTTCAGTCCGTCACCCTCAGATTTACTTTAGCACTTCTCAGGTATTTCAGGGTGACGCATGTCACTTTTTTTTCTTTTTTTTATAAAAGAGTGAACATGAAAAAGAAGCTGTCAAACTCCGAATGTTGTGTACACTGAGTTATTGTCAGAAGAAAACGTCTTTGAGTGTGACTTTTTATTTTTGACACCTTATCATAACGTTGTGTGTCCTCGGGGTTGCACCCTCACATACTGTCTTCCTCCTCCTCATTTCTAATTGAAAGGAAGAGGAGGAGTTCTATATAGGAGGAAAAACAAAAAGATTAATACATAAATGCATGAAAATGAGACCCGACAACAAAGTGGCCGAATGCACAGGGGGGGACGGAGGAGGAGAAGGAGGACAGGATGAAAATAGGATAAAAAGTAATAGGACGGAGGACCGGTGGGAAATTAAAGCTTAAAATGTCCTGAGAGAGAGGCAGAGGGGTGAAAGACAGCAAAGCACAATATAATATATATAAAGAGAGCGATGGGGTGAGTCGGCAGCAGCAGCAGGGCCAGAGATTTACTGTGTGAAGGGAAGATGAAGACGGCGCTGAGGAGCGGTGATGGAGCGGAGAGACAAGTCGAGACAGGGAGGAGAGATAAACTCTACAAATGGATGTAGACGAGTGAGGAAGCCGAGAAAAGGGGAAGGAGTGAATACTGGGGGGGGGGGGGGGGGGGGGGGGGGGGGGGGGGGGGGGGGGGGGGGGGGTTGGACTGAGGTAGTGGTGATGAGAGCAGACGTGCCCTGCATAGATCAGTGTCACCCGGCGTCATGTTTGTTCAATTATGTTCATGTTTCCTTTTCACTTGAGTCACTTTTCTGTCACTTCCTGTTTTATTTTGGTGAGGGTTTCCCCTTCCTGTTTGTCTGCACTCGTCTGTATTTGCCCTTGTCCCGTCTGATTCCCTGAGTGTCTGCACCTGGTGTGATGCCTGATTACCTGCACCTGGCCCCGGTTCCCTCTCTCCCTATTAAGTCAAGAAGACTCTTGTTCACGTTTTAGTTCGTCTGATTGAATTGATTATCTCTGCCTCGTTTTTTGCTGACGCCTTTTGTTGCCATGTTTGGTTTTCTAGATTTTGTTCGTTCTATAGTTTATCTCAGCCTCGTCTTTGCTGACGTTTTATGTCGCCGCTGTGCACTTTTTGTTTGCCTCATCATGAGTGATACATATTCTTTAATCCACTGTTCTCCTCCTATCCCTGTGCTCCATCCGGCCCCACAACCTTGCTCACAACACATGAGCAAAATTTGAAAACATGATCAAATGACCCAAATAAAGATTGAGTAACAGGAAGGAGGTACATATTACGATCTACCTGTCGGATTAAAACCTGTCGGGCACAAAATCGGGCATCAAGACTTCCAGTGCTTCATGCCAAAATGTTGGACAGAACAGGTAAAAAAAAAAAAAGTTTTCCCTCTGCTGGTAAACAATTTGAATGTGAAGTTCATGAGGAGCGGTACAATGTGTTGGTTCATTTCAGAAACGTCTGTGAACATGTGCTCGGTGCCCTGCAGGTGTGTTCAGACTGAGAGCAAACGATGGGTTCACGATAATGTCACTGTCTCTTTGGGAAGTTCACCTCTCTATACTTTACCTGACAGGCGCCCAAACGGCAGACAGACACAATTAGACAATGAAATGAAGGCAGCTCATCGCAACAGAGGCATGCTAAAAATATTTTATTCATTTATTTATTTATTTTCCCCAGTGAGATGTCACTGACTGACGCAGGTGGAAACAACCCAGAGGAAAATGGAGCCAAGGAGGAACTGAGTTAAGCATAACAATTACAATTTATCAACCCTAAATTCTCACGTTTAACGGTACAGTTTGTAGGTCCTGGTGACATCTACTGGTAAAGTTGAATGTTGTATCCATCACCTCACCCCTCCCATGCGAGCATGCAGGAGAACCTATGGTAGCCCTCTGTTGTCATTAAGGCTCAAAAGATGTTTGAGATGTCCATTTAAAGCTATTGTAAAAACATGGCGGCCCCCATTAGGTGAGCCCAACGGTCTAAATTGACATGAAAAGGCTAATTTTAGGCTCATATAAAAAAATATATCATACATTGGGGTGATTTTACATTTATAAAAACATCTGTATATGTATATATATGTGTGTGTGTGTGTGTGTGTGTGTGTGTGTGTGTGGGTAAATTGTCTTGTATTTCTATAGACACACTCTGTACCTTTGTCAACCTCCAAAGCTGATGGATCAGCCCAATATGGAAGTTGAAAATATTTGCAACTGTACGGAGATGAATAATTTCTCACTTAATTTTTATTCTGTTGAGATTTGAAATTGTGCGTAATTAAATGCCGTGGCCTCTTGAGTGACACCTGGCCTGACCTGCCACTATCTGCGGATGCTACATCAGCGCCATTGGGCCCCCACAGCTCTACCGGCGCTCCGCCTTTTTGCCATTTTTGGGGATCATCCAGGAAGTAGGAGGAGTTAGATGGACACAAGTGAATCACCCACTTTTGAGCTTCTGCAGGAACGTGAGGTTGAAGTCAGGGGCACTACATCCACCTTTAACATACAGTCTACGGTGTGACCGTTTTTACAAACCTTGTTCTAATAAACACTTTTGGTGCAACTTAGACACATCATCAGTGATGTATCCTGGGCTCACTGGGTGTTTCGGGTCTCGCGACATCATACACCCTCGCCCAGGCGACCCAGCCCGGGTTGATCGGGTCACACAAGCTACTTGTGTCCAAGTAGCATGTGTGGTCCACGGATCTCCCTGCTTGATCCACAGCCATCTTGATGCCTTTTCTGCCACATCGGTGATGTTTTTGATCTTCCCAGGGAACAGTCAACTCCAGCAGGACCGGAGTGTTTCTGACACCAGGACCATGTCTTGCCTGAGTGTTGCTCTCCGGGAATTTGAGCTGTCTCCCTTGGTTGACCTTCAGCTGCCAGTCATGAGCTGTTGCCAGCAGCCCCCCTGCTTGACTCCGGCGCTGCTCTGTCTTCTCCCCAGTCCTAACTAAGGTGATGGACTGCCTTGTTTTACTGGTGGAGATCCCTGCGCTGATGACCTCTGCGATGACCCGCAGCACTTGGTCATGGCACCAGTGGTAACGCCCGTCTCCCAGTGCCCTTGGCCAGCAGCTCAGGATTTGCTCCAGCGATCCCTCTCTCTGGCAGAGAGGGCACAGCGGAGTCTCGGCCAAGCCCCAGCAAAAGAGGTTGGACGGATTTGGGAGGACATCGTACACTGACCGAATGAGGAGCTTGATCCGGTGTGGCTCAGATCTCTATAGCTCTGTCCACGATATCTTCTGGTCGGCTGCCTCGTCCCATCCATATCCCTGACTGTGCCGCGGTGTCCTTCAAGCTGCAGTCATAAATCTTGCCCAGGCTCTAAACTGGCTTCTCTCCCACAGATGGGATGTGGATGCCTCCTAGTGAGAGGCAATATTGGTCCATGACCTTCCCCTTCTTCACTTCCAGGGTCCTGGACTCGGCTGGCTTGAAGTTCATCCGGGCCCAGTTCATGAGACGTTCAAGGCCTTGAAGGATCCATCTACAGCCTGGGATGTGGGATGTTGTAGTCACTGACAGATCATCCATAAGTGCTCTGATTGGGGGGGGGTTTGCCGCTTACCTGAGTTGGTGAGTGGGCCTCTGCACTCCACCTCTGCTGACTTCACAAGCATATTCATGGCCAAGGCAAACAATATCACAGAAATGGTGCATCCAGTGATAATGCCCTTCTCAAGCCAATGAAATGTGGAGGTTTCTGTTCGGGAGGGGACTCTCAAACTGAAGCAGCTGTAATAGTCCAGTATGAGGTCCTTGATCTTGCCCGGAACGTGGTGTCCGTCAAGCGAGGTTTCCACCAGCTTGTGTGGAATGGACCCGTAGGCACTGGCAAGGTCGAGCCAAAGGACTACCAGGTCTCCTTTGCCTCCACGTGTCACGGATCCGCTGGATGCTCGATGCATCCTGGAACCTTTGGGACTCCACCCTTCTGCAAAGAGGCGTCGGTGTAAGTGTTCCTCAGGAGGAATATATATATATATATATACAAATGAAATCTCTAGAATTTCTAGAAATTCGCTATTGGTTTTCATACTCATGCACATTCAGCCACTCAGATACGAGCATTTTCTATTGAACTCAATGTAGCATGGAACACACTGTCATGTCCACTGACAGAAATTCACACCTTTCTGCACCTTTTCAAAAACAACACCCTTTTCACATTGGATCTGTTTGACTGACACTCCTGGGCCACTGTACCTTGACTGGTACTCATGTCAGGTGGTAGCGCACGTTGAAGGAGCTGTCTGAATGAGTGAGGGTAAATGTGTTATCCTGGGTTGTAAACATCCAGACATCTCGATATGAGCAGCGGTGCTGGATTTAAGGAGATCATAATAAAACCAGGTCCTTTCGGGTGAGGTGAAGTTTGAAAACATGGGTTTTCAAGTCCGGGAAAATGAGGACATAAGAGGTGAATCGTGTTAGGACACATTAAATGATTTATCGTACTGTTTCAAAATTACATGGATCATGCGACTTCAGTTGAGTTTGCTCTGACAGATTTGAATGACATTCAATGCCAAAGCCAGGGGGTGTCAAACGTACGGCCCACCGGCCAGAACTGGCCCACCAGGGTGTCTAAACAGGCTGGGGCATCATTTAGCAAAGTGTAAAAAACAATGCACTTGGTTTGTGTTCTGTAAATGGAGAAGAGACATTTTCATTTATAAATTCAGTTTTGATGCATTTACTTAAAGGTGCAGTGTGCAATATTTGGTGACACCTAGCGGTGAAGTTGCATGTTGTATCCATCACCTCACCCTCACCCTTCTGAGAATGTAGGAGAACCTATGGTAGACTTCAGTCATTAAAACTCAACAGATGTTTCGTATGTTCACTCTGGGCTACTGTAAAAACATGGCAGCCAGAAGTGTCAAAAATGACCGAAATCGCACACACTGCACCTTTTCTTCACCACCACTTCTTCTTTGTACACGTTTACTACAATTCATATCAAAGTATTTTTGGTAAAGTCATGTAACAACATGGAATCTGTCGTGATTTTGGGGTTGATACAGCAAGAGCTGAGTTATTTGATTTCTTCACACTTTGTGTTTCTGTTCTCTGCAGACGGTCCCTAGATATCATTTGTATTTTAACACTGGTCTGTTGCTGAGGTAATGAGCAGAATTAGCATAAACTGATTCATTTTGGGGGTTCTGAACTTGAACTGACTCTTTAAAACACTTTGCCTCCTAATTGTAATCAAACTCTTTCCGTAAGGGTGCAATGTGCTAGATTTCTGTCATTTTGGTCACTTTTCAAAATATCACAAAATTGACATTTTCATGAATTTATAATCACCTAAATCTTTTTGTAAAAAATCTTCATGTTTTTACAGTAGCCCTGAGTGGACACACAAAACACCTTTTGAGTTTTAACGCCAACGTCGAGGTGAGACTATGGATGCAACATGCAACATCACCTCTCGATGTCACCACGTTTTACACACTGCACCTTTAATAACCTTGAGTCAACAGAGCAACAACAACAACTCAGAAATACTTTTGTCTTTTGTTTAATTTTTCGCTGACATGCTGCCTTCTCCTTTGCCTCCACTCAGCAAAATAAAACGCACTGATGGATCCACTGTACACGATCTGTTGAACATGCGCCTACACCAAAAAGACAGTCATTAACTTTCTGCTAACACAATGGACTGGAGGAGTTTAAGCAGCTTGTTACTCACCATGAGGAGGAATCTGTTGATGAAGCATCTTGTAGCTTGCCGTAATTTCTGTTCTGCTGCTGCTGCCGTGTAGTGGAAGCAGCTTAAAGCCAAAGCCCTGTAAAACCTCCATACATTTTACAGCAGGCTCCCTTTATGTTGCAGCATCACAGTTATAAACACGTACAATGCATCTCCAGATTTTTCTCTCTCTCTTTTTTAGAATTTTATGTATTTTACTTATTTCATTGATTTTATTAATCTGGTTTATTTGATTTTTTATGTTTTTTTTAAAATTTATTTATTGCACATTTATTTAGTCACATGGGTCCCCGATGATAAGCCAGCTTTAGTATTTCCAGGTCTTTAGAAAGAGAGCACTTGGAGCTCAGGTGGTGGTTTGCACCCCACTGAGTGACTTTCTAGTGCTTTTCAATGGGTTCAATAATTGATACTGTGCCAAACTCTGACTCTATAAGAATTGTCTGGGGATCTCATTGCGGAGGCTCCAAGCGCAAGATGGTACAGTCCGTATCTGTAAGTTCAGCTTCATTTCTGTACAGTGGGAGGTAGTGGAGACATGTTGTCCATCTCCATACCACTATAGCAGGGGTGTCAAAGGGCTCCTGGGTCAAAACCGCCCCGCCATCATGTCCAATCTGGCCTGCGAAAAGACTTAGCACAGAGTACGTGATACCTGATATCCTCATGACATTTTTTCTGCCTTTGTATTTATACTGTTATTTGTTTGTATTTTGTTGAAAAAGATTCTGGCTCTTCATAATATTTTCATAATATTTTGTAGAAATACAGTAAATTAGATATGAATCTTTTAAAATGCATTATTTTTTTCTCACTAAATCAAATGGAGAATTGTAGGGTTGTTGCTGTTTATTTGTTATTATGCTCATTATACTACTCTGGCCCACCTGAGATCAAGTGTAGCCCCCGAACTAAAACCAGTTTGACATCCCTGCGCCGTAGTTTAATCTCAGCTGTTGAACACGATGTCGCTCCATTGTCGCTCACTTTGTGCAGCAAATTGTTTGGAATGTGCCGTGACCCCCACAGAGTATTAAATGTCGTGACTTAGAGAGCAATGGTTTTATTGAAGTGAACCGAACGTCCCTCACGCATGCTCCCCGACAAACAGCTCTCTGACACGCCTCCAGCCGGCGAACCCTCTGTCATTTTTGTTCCTCGCTCTTGATCCTCTGCGCCGTCGCTCACCCAGCCACATGGCTGCAGGTTGTGAATTAATGAGCGGGGATGAAAACACGAGGGGCGGAGGAACGACGGAGGAAGCGATGAGAAGACCGAGAGGGTGTGTGAGTCCAATCTTTATGATGTGCCGCCGACAGGTGCGCAGGCTTTGATGGAGATGGCGGCGGCCTTGCTGCCGAGGTGTGGAGCTTCCGCGCAGCCACCGGAAACTTTGAGAGAAATACGGCGCAGTGAGGGGCGATCCTCATGGGGGAGCGCTTGTTCTCTGGAAAGTGGCCGTGGCTGCTGTTATAAAAAATGATGTTTATAGTAATGGTTAAACATTTGCGGGCTCTGTCTGAGAAGTGAGTGTCCATGGCGAGAGAAGTTTGAGACTTAGTTTCTCTGCGCAACCCCCCCCCCCCCCCCCCCCCCCCCCCCCCCCCCCCCCCCTGATGGTTTAAGGATAAACCTTCTCCCGCCAAATGCTTGAATGGCTCGGGAACCATCACCAAATGGTTACGCTGGCTTCAGCAGGCCACAGACACAAAGCACCAGGAAGTGGATAAGAGCTGGGGAAAGTAACACCTTTAGGACTGGTCATGAAGGGGCACGGAGAGCGGGAAATGTAGCTGGGCGGCTCCAGGAAGAAGAGAGAGAGAGAGGACATCGCCCTGAGATTCTTGGAGCCTCCTCTGTAACATTCACGTGCTGCTTTGCAGCAGCTCCGTCTTGCAGGAGGCCACGCCCCTTAATTGACACAATTTCAAACCTCAACAGAATAAAACATAAGCAAATTGGAAAACAAATGAAACCCCGCACATCAATGTTGACCGTTTTAATTTGGGAGTCTTTGTGGATTGACTCACTTTTGGAGCCGGCCACAAGTGGCCACCCTGTGAACTGCAAGTTTCTGTCACGCGTCGCCGTCTGTGTTAAGTTATGTTCGTCTCCCCTTTTCCGCTGAGTCACCTTTTCTGTCACTTCCTGTTTTATTTTGGCGAGGGTTTCCCTTCCAGTTCCTCTGCACCTCGTCTCTCTTTGTCCCGTCTGATTCCCTGAGTGTCTGCACCTGGTGTGATTCCTGATTACCTGCACCTGATCCCGGTTCCCTCTCTCCTTACTTCAGCGCCCGTCTCCCTCTCTTCATCACCGGTGCGTTGTCTGTTCTCGTCGGACTCGCTCCTTTCCACGCTTCGCTCTTGTCTAGAAGATTCACGCTCACAACTCGAGTCAGTTTCTTGTTTCTTCGTACTGTTGCGCATCCTTTGTGTTTTTTATGGAGTGATAAATATTCTTCATTCACGCGCCTGTTTCCTCTTGTGCATTTGGGATTTCTCAACTTCCGTATTGCACCGATCCCTCATCCCCCAGAGGTTGCGCCTTGCTACAGGCTGATGAAATAGGTTGTAGTGATTCTCTTCATCTTCCTCTTTCCCTCATTTAACCCAAGAAACATGTATTTTATTCTATTTGATTTCATTGATTTGATCCCCATTTAAATGACATGCTGTGTTTTCTTTGTCTATTTTGGCTTTGTTCGTTACTGGCACTTTTCCACTCAGCATTTTCAACAATTTGAGTCCCGTGGGGTGACAGTTTAACAATAATAATAATAATATTGGATTATTTGTATTAGGGTGGATCATATCCGTCCACTCTCCAAAACAAAAGCAGAACAATACCAGACTTGTTAAAACACCATCTGTGTCTCTGTGACATACGGCACCAGCCTGTGGTGCTTGTGTTTTTATAGGAAAGTACAAACTACATGTGCACTCACACACACACACACACACACACACACAAACAAACACACACACTTTTCATTATCTCTCTCCACCAGCTGTTAGATAGACCACCTACCAGTTAGGTAGCTGAGGGCATCAACAGCATTTCAGTGGCCCACAGCGTTTCAGATAGTCCCAGACCAGACACTGTAATAACACTTTAAATGACCCTTTGTGTGCACTGCAGACTGCCAGTGTGTGTGTGTGTGTGTGTGTGTGTGTGTGTGTGTGTGTCCCCACAGCCTTTTAATCTGCTTGACACTAACGCCTGCACTCTCATGCAGATCCTGTCGGCGCGTTGCCGTGACGCCGGGAGTGAACGATACGAGCCGACATCCTCTCACGACAACGCGAGATCACGATGCTGACGATACGACAGACTGTGTGTGGCTGCTGGATGTCAGAGGTCAGTTGGCTTAAAGGCCTTTCCCCTGTTTTGTTATTCAATGTGTTGGAACAGTTCGGCGGAATGACTCGGCAGGTTTCAATTGGCTCGGCTCTGATCCGAACTGAACAAGCTCTGTATATTTTAAGGGACCGAGGCTTGAATTAAGAGCTACGTTTGAAAAACGAACTTCCTATTGGCAGTCATACGATGACAGGTCAAAGGTCGATCGAGGTGACTTATGCAGCTGCCCCCCCCCCTCCCCCTCTCTCGCTGTGTCAGGACGAGGCTGAGGCTCAGTGAGCTCTCGTCCTGGGTTCCAGGATTTCATTTCTGCAGACTTTTACTGTTTTAATGGAGCTGTGTCTTTCTACCTCAAGACGTCTGATGCAAATGTCCTATGATTCACACCAACATCATTTTCCTTTCAAAGCATGACTTCGCATTACAGCAGGCCACAGACTGATGGGTGTTAAAAAGGTAGTTTTAAGCAAAAAAAAGTTGTCTAATGCACCTTTAATTCCTTTACTAAAATAGTCCAAAAATACTTGTTTTGATTAAGGAGACACACTTTTCATTTAATTGTCTCTCCCACGGCGCCTCCTCCTCTTTATCTGTGTTTTTGTTTAATAGACTGCAGCACATGTCGTTCATCTTTGAAATTTCCGCAAACAACTTTTCACGACTATCCGACATGTTCGCGGATGGTTGGGGAGCATCAGTAGAGCGGTGATCATCCTCATGCGCCGGGCTTTTGCGGGTGGACGTGCGGGGGCTGGCGCCGCGGGGGGGGGGTGGGGGGGGGGGGGGGGGGGGGGGGGGGGGGGGGGGACTTTTGAAGTGCTTCGACGTCGCCACGTCTTCTCAACCTTTTCTCGGCCGCCAATCTTTCGTCTAAACAACTAAGGTATTCCCAGTGAGCATCGAATCACTCAGGAATATGCGTTTTCATACCGCTAACTCAAAAACAGCACGTGCAGGACGAGAGCCCCCCTAACTTGCGGCCGTCTGTGACGCTGCACCCCCGTGACTGCCCTGTTATTATCAAAGTTAAAAAATGGCGCGCGGTGACTTTTATAGAGAGCAATGTTTCCCATTAATTGCACAGACTTTGACAGCCCACTACATTCTAATTCATTCTGCCACAGATTCATTATGAACCCTGATATGGAATATGCAGCCCCCGTAACACTATCAGAGTTCTTTTCCGTGTGTGTGTGTTTCTCCTACTTCTACACACACACACACGCACGCACACACACACACAAGGATAATAGACTTGTTTGTCATGGTCCGACTGATCCCTGGCATGACTCAGAGAAAACCTGCCACATTCTGAACCTGATGAACCTTCGAGAGATCGATAGAATATTACACTGAAGCTGCAGGTGTGCAGTTTTCATCAGGGGACCTGAAATCATGTGCATCTGTGCTGTGGGTGTAAAAGGAGAGAGTGCACAGGCCATTCCTGAGAATCCACCATCACCAGTCCCCTGGTGGAGGCTTCTGATCTGTCTCCTCATGTTTACCCGTCGGCCGTCCTCGGATGGATTATTGAGATATCATGCAAATTCCTCCAGTGGGATCTCTTTGGTATCATTCTTAACGCAGAAGCCTGTGTTTTCCTGCCTGTAGCTCAAAGTCAAACTGCAGATTTTGTACAGAATTGAGTGAAGGCTCTGATTTATGCAGAGGTGGTGGAGATGTAGATACACAAACTTTCACGAATAGTTTGAGTGAGACCTCACCATTGTATTCTCTCTTCATAGACCAAATGTGTATAAATCTTTAAAGTTGCAACTCTATTGCACAGCATTGTGGGTAATGTGCCTTGTGATCCATTTTTCACAGGTTACATTGATACAAAGTAGATTCCACATTGAGTCGAGATGTGCATTTGTCAATGGGCAGTTTCCTGTGACGGGTGTGGTTAGAACCCAGTCACAGTGCAGACAGGCAAGACTAAGGTGGACGGTTTGTGAGCTTTACTGGTGGAGCACAGCAAACCACCAGGATCAAACCAAGTTCGCGGTCAGAAGCAGGAGTCAGGTAACCAGGGACAGGAGACGAGAGCAGGTCAGGAACAGGCAGGGCTCGAGATGGAGCAGGCAAGACGACGAACGCTGGTAAGAGAGTACAGGACATTACCAACTGGCAGATTGAGAGAGTGAGACTGGGACGTATGTACTGCAGGTGGATGGTGATTAGGCTGAGGAGGTGCAGCTGTGGGGAGTGGGTGTGGCTGCTGATTGAATGATGAGCTGACAGGAAGTGTGAGAGAGAGAGGGAGAGAGAGAGGGAGAGAGAGAGAGCAGAACTGTAACATTTATCTTGCAAACTGAAAGGAGCCTAAGAACCGGATACAGCGAAAAGAGCCCCCCCCCCCCCCCCCCCCCGACTTGCGGCATTTTTGATTAGCTAACTAAGTCTGCAACGCTTTGTAATAGCTCCGAAATAAGGTCCACCAATAGATGACCTTCAGCCTCCCCAACACGGCCTCCGCGTTAGCCGTATAACTGTGTATACAAATGGATGTAGCATCCATGACGTCACCCTCAGGTTTCTGCGGAATGCCGATGAGGCTCGTTGTTTTATTGTGGCTTTATGGTTGCGCTCAAGGTTTCAATTGAGGGACCAAATGTAATTACTCCTCAACATAACCGCATTCATACATGATTTATCTGTATGTTTATCCGAAGCTTCGTCGTCGGGCCACTGGCCATTTCTGTTCCACTTCCTTTCACCGATAAATGGGAACAAACAAAAACAAACAATGTTCATTTTCTATCATGTGAGCAGAATAACAATGAATGAGCAACCTCATTAGAAACAATGGAATGAAATACATTGAATGTACAGTATGTGCTGATGGATTAGTCCCCATTGTTTCCAACCCCACTGCTGCCCTGTTCTCCTCTCGTCCGTGTCAGTTATGAGCTGCTCCATTCTGACCCATTCAGCTCCAATCGCACAGACAGAGATAAACTCGAGGATCAGACAAAGTGCTCCCCTCCTCCTCTCGGCCCGTTTGGGAAATTAAATTTAAGAGCGGGCAGATAAAAGAATGGATTTTTGGTTTTCTAACAAATTCAATCAGTTTTGGGGGCTGAAGACATAACAATATTGAGTTGGTGTTATAGAGAAGCCAAATGTAAAATTTAGTACAGCACCGCTAACAATGTCAGGACACCTAATACCTGTGTTTCTAAGTTTGTTGATACACGGTGTATTTTGGGAAATTTCAATATAATAAGTAGTTTGACCTTGTTGCTGTTTGTTTTACATTTTCTCTGCAGCAATGTTTCCAAAATATTAGCTCGTAGAAATGTCAGGGTCCCATCCTTGATTTCCCAATGTGAGTATGTAGAATTGATCAATCAGTGTGGATTTACCTTGACAGGACATGGGCACACTAAAAGGTGCAGTGTGTAAGATTTGATGACATCTAGAGGTGAAGTTGCTCACCCCTCTGAGCAAGCAGGAGAATATGGTAGCCCTCAGTTGTCATTAACATTAAAAGTATGTCTTTTAGCTCCCCTCCGCTT
>JAFBJT010004642.1:135457-150457 GCA_016785325.1 Chascanopsetta lugubris | reverse complement strand
ATTTAAGATCACTTAAAGTTTCTGTTTCCACTACGCTGCTATGAGAACTGCAGAGCGCTCTACTAGCATCAACAGTTTCTGTAGTACATGTAGTTATATAGTAGGTATCTATACTCCATAAAAGGGTGGGGGCGGGAGGGGGCGGGGTTTAGGGGTGGGGGGGTGGGGTCATTTGGATCAAACAGTCATGTTTCAAACACTGGAACAAACTTTGAAAGGTCGTCAGCCGACGTGGACCCTCGAGTTATTGCTTCAGTTCAAACGTCGATACGAGCAAACTTTTCTGAAGCAACGTAGAAAGAAAGAGACGGACATCGGCCTCAGGGGCCACAGGGGGTCTCAGGGGCCACAGAGGCCCCAGGGGTCTCAGGGACCTCAGGGGGCCCAGGGGCCCCAGGGGTCTCAGGGACCTCAGGGGGCACAGGGGCCACAGGGACCTCAGGGGGTCTCAGGGGCCTCAGGGGCCCGTGACAGTTCAGTGTTCAGACCGAGGGGTCAGAGTTCGATTTATGTCAAACTGGAATAATCAAACCCGACCGTAACAACAAAGAGTTCTGTGAAGCTGCTCCAGGGCCCCGAGTGTGTGAGAGGGCGGGAACCAGGCGGATGGTTCCTGCTCTGCTCCGCCCACGCAGCCCAGAGGGCGGGGCCTCAGGCTGCAGGTCCCATGTAAACAAACAGCTGTTACAGAGCAGAGGCAAGACCAGGAAGTAAACAGACTCTTTGGCACATCCTGACACGGTGATGGAAGCATGAACACACACACACACACACACACACACACACACACACACACACACACACACACACACACACACACACACACACACACACACACACACACACACACCTCATCGATCACAGGGTTCCTGCAGTTTAAGGAAAGATACATTTAAGGCTTTTTCATTCAGGGAGAAATTTAAATGACATTTTTATTTTTCAAAAATGAGATAAGGACAAATGTCTTTTAATTTCAACAGAATATTTTATTAAAAATATATATTTAGAGTTTCGGAACATTAGAAAGTTTTGTTTACACATTCTACTTCTCACGTAGAATTTTTAAGACTTTCAAAAGTTTAATTTAAGTAAAATGAATAAAGGCCTTTTAGACTTTTAAGACTTTTAAAGGTTCTGCAGGAACCCTGGACTCAACCCGTCTGTGTACACACACACACACACACACACACACACACACACACACACACACACAGAGTCAAAGTGCAACGCCGACTCATTGTCAAACATTCCCCTCGACACACGGACTTTAGTTTTCAGGACTCAGCACATTCAGACGCATCTTAATAAATAAACACCAACGTTTGGGGGAAATGGCGACACGGCAAAAAATGGATTTTTTTTTCATGGCCTCGCGTCTCACAACAACACAACCTCAACACAACCTCAACACAACCTCAACACAACCTCTACACAACCTCTACACAATGAGTAGAAACGTCAAGAAGGCAAAACCTCATTGGTTTAGTAAAGTGGGGTAAATGTTCAATTGTGCGTGTGTGTGTGTCTGTCTGTGTGCGTGTGTGTGTGTCTGTGTGTGTGTGTCTGTCTGTGTGCGTGTGCTTTGAGCTACATTCAAGCAAAATGTGAAATGTGGGGAAGGCATTAAATTACTCAACATTATAAAGTGAAGTCGGGATTTTCCCTTTTTTTTTGGATGTGCTTCGGCTTCGTGCTCCTTTGTAAAGGTGCAGTGTTCAGGCTGCAGCGACACCTGCTGGTGGAGTGACACTCACCTCACGTCACTTCTCATAAAAACATCAGAATGACCTCATCTTCCATCTCTGTTGATAAAAACAGAAGCGGCTCCACCTGAATCTGACACACTGCACCTTTAACCAATCAGATTCAGTCCCATTCAAACCCAGTGGGTTTTTCTTCAAGTGCTGAGTGACGTCAACAGTCAAAGTGCGTTTAGAACACGTAGTGTTGAAAATCTCAGCCACGTGATTAGCATGAGCAGAGATGACGCTGCATCTCGGTTAGGGCGTGGCTTGGCCTGCGGAGGCGTGGCCTGTGGGGGTGTGGCCTGCGGGGCGGGGCCTGCGGGGGGCGCTGTGACAGACAGACAGATGATGGATTTGTGGTGGGAATCAGCACAGACACAAAACATGAGTCCATCTCTCCTCGTGACCTTGGACAGTTCCCTCAGTGTGCGGATCAGGAGGAGCTGCGTTTCCATGGCAACGGGACGTAGCAACGGGACGTAGCAACGGGACGTAGCAACGGAGCAGACGGCTCCTTGGAAAGGTGCTCGGGCTCGGAGGATCTTTGGAAACACTCGTCCCGCTCTCGGCCGGAGAGAGAGAGAAAGAGATGGACGAACAGAAAGAGTGGAGGCAGGAGTGAGAGGAGGATGTGAGCTCACACCATGTGGGCGGGGACGGGGGCGGGGCTTGGAGTGAGGGAGGGCTGCTCCTCTGAGACCGTGGTGATCTCCGTGGCAGTGGCTACAGGCGAAGGGGAGGAGCTGTGAGGCGCAGCCGTGCAGGTCAGTGTGCAGGAGGACGAGGTAGAGGTGGAGGCGAGGGGGGCGGGGCCGTCGACGGGGGCGCGGTCATCAACCGGGGCGTGGCCGAGCTCGTCAACGGGGGCTCGGTCGTCGGCCCGAGTGGTGGGGGCGTGGTCGTCGGCCCGAGTGGTGGGGGCGTGGTCGTCGGCCCGAGTGGTGGGGGCGTGGTCGTCGGCCGGGGCGGAGGTGGGGGCGGGGTCGTCGGCCGGGGCTGTGATGGGGGCGGGGTCAGAGGGAGGAGCAGGTTTATTGTAGTTCATCTTGAGGATGTGCTGCTGCAGGTGTCTGATCCAATCCTCCTGCACCGAGAGGGGCCCGTGGAACTCCACCTCACAGAACCTCACACACACACACACACACACACACACACACACACAGTTACTAACACATAGTAACACAGCAGTGGCCAGCAGGGGGCGTGTGGCTCCACTCACCGGCACTTGAGGGTATAGAACTTGCCCACCAGTTTGACCAGCGGGTACGAGGGGGGTTTGGGCACCAGGGCAGGGACGGTGCCTGTGCGGGGGGGCCTCGGGGGGCCGCTGTCCCTCTCTGTTCCCTCCGAACAGGACGGGTGCTTCAGGGGCCGTCGCTCGAAACCTGAGGAGGAGGAGGAGGATGAAGAACTCCTGCGGCTCTGAGAGTGAACTGTGATTGACAGGGGGGCGTGTACCTCGGGGCAGACGGACGTTCAGCTCGCTTCGTGCCACCTGCGCTTGAAGCGGGAGGTCGCCGGCGCGTCCGGAGGGACTGGAGCAGCCGAGGGGCGTGGACCCCGTGACCTGCGGACCCGCGGCGCCGCCCTCCACCTCCTCCGGCGTCCTGGAGGAGCCGAGGTCGGTGACCTCGCGGTTCGGCGATCGCACCAGACTCAGAGCCAGAGGAGACGACCACGAGGACGAGGAGGCGGAGGAGGATTTCTGAGAGCAGAGGAAACCACACGACAACTTTGAATATCTGAAATATTCAAACTATGAGAATAAATATCATTATCGGATTATCGGATATCAATAAAATGTTGAATATAGAAATAAATAAATAAAATGACAGATTTCAAAACAGACCATAATGTTGAATTTAAAGGAACACGACCTGATTCCTGAAAAACTAAAATCATGGATTATTATTTTGAGTAAATAATTCATAATCAAACAGCTAACAAACAGAAGGTTATAGGTTCAGAATGTGACATGTTTAATATGTGTGATGTTAAACAGAAGGTTATAGGTTCAGAATGTGACATGTTTAATATGTGATACTAAATAAACAGAAGGTTATAGGTTCAGAATGTGACATGTTTAATATGTGATACTAAACAAACAGAGGGTTATAGGTTCAGAATGTGACATGTCTAATATGTGATACTAAACAAACAGAAGGTTATAGGTTCAGAATGTGACATGTCTAATATGCGTGGTGTTAAACAGAAGGTTATAGGTTCAGAACGTGTGTCACAGCTCAGACTCAGACTGGCTGACGTCAATGCAGCAGAAAGAGAATCAGAATAAAAGCGTCTCTTCTATCAGCAGCAGCTCGACATCATTTATCTGAAGATGAAACATAAGCTGCCTGGCTCCCTGGTTACCATGGAAACTATCAGGCCAATAGCTGAGGACTTCTGGCATGTGTCCCCACAGTGATGCTGCTGCGGCGGCTGTGAAGACAGAAAATCCACAGAGCGGCGCCGAGCTGCGAGACAACACGTCTGACGCTTTCCAACACGCTACATGTCTGAGGAGCGTCTGATCGCAGATGGGGCGCCGACTCAAACATGAGGGAAACAAGCGGGAAACACAAGTGGGAAACATGAGGGAGCGGGAAACGATCGGGAAACACGAGGGAGCGGGAAACGATAGGGAAACATGAGGGAGCGGGAAACGAGTGGGAAACACGAGGGAGCGGGAAACATGAGGGAGCGGGAAACATGAGGGAGCGAGAAACACGAGGGAGTGGGAAACATGAGGCAGCAGGAAACGAGCGGGAAACACAAGGAAGCGGGAAAACACGAGGAAGCGGGAAAACACGAGGGAGCGAGCAACACGAGGGAGCGGGAAACATGAGGGAGCAGGAAACGAGCAGGAAACACGAGGAAGCGGGAAACTTGAGGGAGCGAGAAACACGAGGGAGCAGCAAACATGAGGGAGCGGGAAACATGATGGAAACATGAGGGAGCAGGAAACGATCGGGAAACACGAGGAAGCGGGAACCATGAGGGAGCGGGAACCATGAGGGAGCGGGGAACATGAGGGAGCAGGAAACACGAGGGAGCGGGAAACACGAGGGAGCGGGAAACATGAGGGAGCGGGAAACATGAGGGAGCGAGAAACACGAGGGAGCGAGAAACACGAGGGAGCAGGAAATATGAAGGAGCGGGAAACACGAAGGAGCAGGAAATATGAGGGAGCAGGATAGATGATGGAAACATGAGGGAGCAGGAAACAAACGGGAAACACGAGGAAGCAAGAAACACGAGGGAGCAGCAAACATGAGGGAGCGGGAAACATGAGGGAGCAGGAAACGATCGGGAAACACGAGGAAGCGGGAACTATGAGGGAGCGGGAACCATGAGGGAGCGGGGAACATGAGGGAGCGAGAAACACGAGGGAGCGGGCAACATGAGGGAGCGGGAAACATGAGGGAGCGAGAAAAACACGAGGGAGCAGGAAATATGAGGGAGCGGGAAACACGAGGGAGCAGGAAATATGAGGGAGCGGGAAACACGAGGGAGCAGGAAATATGAGGGAGCAGGATAGATGATGGAAACATGGGGGAGCAGGAAACAAACGGGAAACACGAGGAAGCAGGAAACTCGAGGGAGCAAGAAACACGACGGAGCGGGAAACATGATGGAAACATGAGGGAGCAGGAAACGAGCGGGAAACACAAGGAAGCGGGAGACTCGAGGGAGCAGGAAACACAAGGGAGCGGGAAACATGAGGGAGCAGGAAACGAGCGGGAAACGCGAGGAAGCGGGAAACACGAGAGAGCGGGAAACATGATGGAAACATGAAGGAGCAGGAAACGAGCGAGAAACACAAGGAAGCGGGAGACTCGAGGGAGCAGGACCATGAGGGAGCGGGAAACATGAGGGAGCAGGAAACGAGTGGGAAACATGAGGAAGCGGGAAACTCGAGGGAGCGGGAAACAACGGGGAGCAGGAAATACGAGGGAGCGGGAAACGAGAGGGAGTGGGAAACACTAGGGAGCGGGAAACATGAGGGAGCAGGGAACATGAGGAAGCGGGAAACACGAGGGAGCGGGAAACATAATGGAAACATGAGGGAGCAGGAAATTAGCGGGAAACATGAGGGAACGGAAAATACGAGGGAGCGGGAAATATGAGGGAGCGGGAAATGAGAGGGAGCGGGAAACAACAGGGAGCAGGAAATATGAGGGAGCGGGAAATGAGAGGGAGCGGGAAACATGAGGGAGCAAGAAACACAAGGAAGCGGGAAACACGAGGGAGCGGGAAACATAATGGAAACATGAGGGAGCAGGAAATTAGCGGGAAACATGAGGGAACGGAAAATACGAGGGAGCGGGAAACGAGAGGGAGCGGGAAACGAGAGGGAGCGGGAAACAACAGGGAGCAGGTAATATGAGTGAGCGGGAAACACGAGGGAGCAAGAAACACAAGGGAGCGGGAAACATGAGGAAGCGGGAAACATGAGGGAGCGGGAAACGAGAGGGAGCGGGAAACGAGAGGGAGCGGGAAACGAGAGGGAGCGGGAAACACGAGGGAGCGGGAAACACGAGGGAGCGAGAAACACGAGGGAGTGGGAAACATGAGGGAGCGGGAAATACGAGAGCGGGAAATATGAGGGAGCGGGAAACGAGAGTGAGCGGGAAACAACAGGGAGCAGGAAATACGAGGGAGCGGGAAACAACAGGGAGCAGGTAATACGAGGGACCGGGAAACATGAGGGAGCAGGACACGAGAGGGAGCGGGAAACACAAGGGAGCGGGAAACATGAGGGAGCAGGAAACATGATGGAAACCTGAGGGAGTGGGAAACATGATGGAAACTTGAGGGAGCAGGAAATACGAGGGAGTGGGAAACGAGAGGGAGCGGGAAACATGATGGAAACATGAGGGAGCGGGAAACATGAGGGAACAAGAAACGAGAGGGAGCGGGAAACATGAGGGAGCGGGAAACATGAGGGAGCAGGAAACATGAGGGAGCAGGAAACGAGAGGGAGCGGGAAACATGATGGAAACATGAGGGAGCGGGAACCATGAGGGAGCAGGGAACGAGCAGCAAACATGAGGGAGCGGGAAACATGAGGGAGCGGGAAACGAGAGGGAGCGGGAAACATGATGGAAACATGAGGGAGCGGGAAACATGATGGAAACTTGAGGGAGCGGGAAATACGAGGGAGCGGATAACATGAGGGAGCGGGAAACATGAGGGAGCGGGAAACATGAGGGAACAAGAAACAAGAGGTAGCGGGAAACATGATGGAAATATGAGGGAGCGGGAAACATGAGGGAGCGGGAAACATGAGGGAGCAGGAAACGAGAGGGAGCGGGAAACATGATGGAAACATGAGGGGGCGGGAACCATGAGGGAGCAGGGAACGAGCGGCAAACATGAGGGAGCGGGAAACATGATGGAAACATGAGGGAGCAGGGAACGAGCGGGAAACATGAGGGAGCAGGGAACGAGCGGGAAACATGAGGGAGCGGGAAAGTGGCTCAGAGAGAATGTTTCATCAAAGCAGAAACTGATAAGCAGTTTATTTTAAATACTGCATGTTTATATAGAACTTTATATGGAAGAGCTGTATATACCTCAATAGTAATATAAATAGTGTCATTATTAATAAAGAGTAGTGTATATACAAAATGGTGTGTACATATTGTTTTTTTATAGTATTATAATTTGATGTTTTAATGCCACTGAGATCAATTCCAGACTGAGTGAAATAAAGCTAAAATAAAATACAATAAAAATGAAATGAAAGAAAATAAAAACCAAAAAACATTCAATTGGGGAAATCATTTTATTAAGCAAATTTGAATTTTAAAATGACATTATTTTTTTAAACTTAAAATTTAAACAAACAAAACTAATTTCTAGTATTATTTAAGAAATTTTAAGATCTTGGAAAAACTAAATTAAACCATTCAATGTTTTAAAAAACAAAATTCATTTTCTATAAAGAATTAAAGTGCTAAGAACCTCCGCATCAGGTGTGCAGTGTTTTGATGGAAATGAAAATATGTCAAATATATGAATATATTGTTCAGAGCAGATGAAAGTAAAACGTGTTGGAGAAATAAAAGAAGAAAAGAAGCAGGAATCACCTGAGTGCCTCTCCTCACCTTCTTCAGGGAGGAGCGGTTCCCCTGCATGTAGCTGCGATGCATCTCCAGAACCTTCTGAGGTCGACTGCGGATCCAAGCGCTCAGCGTCTCGATGGGCGACCCGTTCACGCACCACTCCGTCACGCCAAACTGCCGCAGGTGGGCGCGGGCGTGGCTCGCCAGCGCCTTCCGGTTCTCGAAGAAGAAGCCGCACAGCTCACAGCTGGGATCTGACGAAGAGGAGGAAGAGCGTGTGAAACCACGAAACCACCATGAGGGGGCGCAGTGGTTTAGAATCAATGTTTGCATCGTTTAGACTGAAAATACAGGTACTTCCTGTTCGTTTTAAATCAGACGCCATGACACCAACTTCATAAACTCAAACCCTTCTTAACTTTTAATTTGAAATTAGGATTTGAACCAAAAATGAAGATGAAGTGATGGAGTTTGTTAGAACAGCTGTGAAACGGCCAAATTTAGCTGAAAATTCAAAATGGCCGACTTCCTGTTGACTTAGCATTGTAGTCGATTGATAAACTTGTTCAGATTGATGAATTAAGGGAGGTGTGGTACTATAGGGGGCGCTGTGGAGCCAATGTGCTGCATCCATGTAAAATGACCTCTGGGGCCACTCCCACCTCCATGGCCCCTCCCACTCACCCTGGTGTCCGTGTTTGTCCGGTGACGTTTTCCTCTTGTAAGAAAAATCCTGCGGCAGCGGCGAGAAGATCTTGATCTGAAGAGGTGGCGAGTGGGCGATGCCATCTGAGCGGGCGTCGACCGACAGGGGCCGTTTTCCGAGCGGGGACATCCTGAACACCTTGGCTGTGGGCGGAGTCCCTGAGGGGCCCAAAGAGCCAAGACCCTGTTTGTGGATCCTGGACCCGGACTGCAGCAGACTGAGGGGGGACTTCTGGAACTTGGATTGGAACCCTGTAGGAGGTCCCGGACCCTGGGACCTGCCCGAGGCCCCTGAGGTCTCCCAGCAGGGACTGTGCGGCCCCTGGCTCGACTCCTTCTTCACTTCCTGATCGGAGGAGGCACTCGCCGCTCCTCTCTTGTGCATGACCTCCCTCAGCGTGTCGATGGGCGAGCCGTTCACCGACCACTGGGTGATGCCCATCTGGCGCAGGTGCGAGCGGGCGTGGCTCGAAAGGCCTTTACGGTTCTCAAAGTATTCTCCACAGAACTCGCAGCGGATGTCCCGCGTGGGCTCCACCTCCGGAGCCAGAGCTGAGGGGGAACCACAGGAGACACATGAGTCGAGCTGCAGCTACTGATGATTGTTGTAATCAATTCATCTATCGATTATCTTCTTCGATTCGGTTAAACAATTATAATGAGCCTGAGTCACAGTAATGAGCCTGAGGTATGATAACGCGCCTGTGTCATGGTAACGGGCCTGAGTCACGGTAACAAGCCTGAGATATGATAACGAGCCTGAATCACAGTAACAAGCCTGAAGTATGATAACGAGCCTGAGTCACAGTGACGAGCCTGTGGTATGATAACGAGCCTGAATCACGGTAACGAGCCTGAGGTATGATAACGAGCCTGAATCACAGTAACGAGCCTGAGTCACAGTAACGAGCCTGAGTCACAGTAACGAACCTGAGGTATGATAACGAGCCTGAGTCACAGTAACGAGCCTGAGTCACAGTGACGAGCCTGAGTCACAGTGACGAGCCTGTGGTATGATAACGGGCCTGAGTCATGGTAACGGGCCTGAGTCACGGTAACAAGCCTGAGATATGATAACGAGCCTGAATCACAGTAACGAGCTTGAAGTATGATAACGAGCCTGAGTCACAGTGACGAGCCTGTGGTATGATAACGAGCCTGAATCACGGTAACGAGCCTGAGGTATGATAACGAGCCTGAATCACAGTAACGAGCCTGAGTCACAGTAACGAGCCTGAGTCACAGTAACGAACCTGAGGTATGATAACGAGCCTGAGTCACAGTAACGAGCCTGAGTCACGGTAACGAGCCTGTGTCACGGTAACTGGCCTGAGTCACGGTAACGGCCCTGAGGTATGATAACGAGCCTGAATCACGGTAACGAGCCTGAATCACGGTAACGAGCCTGAGGTATGATAACGAGCCTGAGTCACAGTAACGAGCCTGAGTCACAGTAACGAGCCTGAGTCACAGTAACGAGCCTGAGGTATGATAACGAGCCTGAGTCACAGTGACGAGCATGAGTCACAATAACGAACCTGAGGTATGATAACGAGCCTGAGTCACAGTAACGAGCCTGAGTCACGGTAACGAGCCTGAGTCACGGTAACGGGCCTGAGTCACGGTAACGGCCCTGAGGTATGATAACGAGCCTGAGTCACGGTAACAAGCCTAAGTCACGGTAACGAGCCTGACAAACAGAACCGAGGGTTGAACTTTACCTAAGTTGAGGGGGAACGGGTCGGAGCTCCAGCTGCAGCTCAGAGGTTCAGAGGAGAAGCTCCCAGATCTTCCCACCGCTCCAGGCGCCGTCACCTCCAGCTGCACCGGCTCCGACTTCAGCTTCAGCATCAGTCCGCCGGGCGACGGCGGCGGCAAGCCCGGTTTGGAGACGGCGAGCTGGGGAGGACTGGCGGGTCGGGCGAAGGCAAAGGGCAGCCGGCTGAGGAGCGAGGCTGAAGGTGAGGAGGAGGTTGACTGAGGAGAGCGAGGGGAAGGGGGCGGAGTCTTCAGAGGTTTCAGAGGGAGGGCGCAGGGCAGGCCCCTCCTGGTGATGACCTCCCTCAGGGTGTCGATGGGCGAGCCGTTCACCGACCACTCCGTGATGCCCATCTGGCGGAGGTGGGAGCGGGCGTGGCTGGAGAGACCTTTACGGTTCTCGAAGAACTCGCCGCAGAACTCACAGCCGATCTCCTTCAGAGGTTCACCTGAGGGACCACAACCAATCACAGATCATCTGCTGGTCCTCCACAAGTTCTGAGGAGGAGGAGCAACAGCCCAGGAGGTTCAGAGGGATCCTCTTCAGGACTTAAGAGATCAGATCATTTACACTACATCATCACCTGTGTCAGCTCTTATCACCGATAAGTCGAGTGATGTTTTCATCATCGGTGTTGTTCTACGTGTGAAACCACATCTTCTGATGGAAACATTTCCTTTTTAAATGACATCTAAAAAAGGTCATAGCCATTTACATCCTGGCCCCGCCCACTGGCTCCACCCCTTGAATGGTGCTAGCGGTAAAGCTGCATCCCGTAAACATTTCTGTGTAAACGATTTTAAAACATCTTTAAATAAAAGACTCACTGTGCGGAAGAGCCATGAGCTCGCCACTACTCAGGCGGAAGAGCTGCATGGAAGAAGACTTGTGACGCTTGGTGGGCAGGGCAAGTAATGGCGAGGCAGAGGTAGCTTTGGATGTGGACCCGCCTCCAGCTGTGGTCACCTTGTAGAGGAGGGAGGTCGGCGGTGAGGAGGAGGAGAGGCTGAGCAGAGAAGGCTTCAGGGAGGAGAGGGAGGCGGAGCTAGAGGAGGAGGCGGCGGAGGTGGAGGTGGGGGTGGGGTTTGCGGCTGCGCGGCGTGGAGGATCGGCGAGGCCGTCGAGCGGCAGCGCCGCGGCTTTGTGCTTGAAGTCGTCGGAGTGGATGAGCTGGTTGAGGAGGTCGATGGGCGAACCCTTGGACTCGGAGTATTCCACGCCGAAGTGGCGCAGGTGAGCGCGGGCGTGGCTCGACAAACCTTTCCGGGTCTCGAACCAGGCGCCGCACAGCTGACACACGATGTCCTTATTTGGGTCCACCTCCAGAGCTGAGGACAGGAAGTGAGTTCGTTATCGTTTTCAAATATTTGTGGTCAGTCGAATTTGTGAAGGTTGTGAAACTTACTGAGGTTGAGAGGGGCGTCGTTCTCCTGCGGCGCCCAGAGAGGTTTGGTGGCTGTGACGGAGGCGGGGCCACAGAGGTTAGAGGTCAGGCTTTTCAAACCCCCGACCTTGTGGTCGGAGGAGCGGAGGGGGGAAGACACGGGCAGCAGAGAGGAGATGGGGGCTTTCCTCACCACCGCGGAGGGCAAGGCAGAAAGGGGCGGAGCCGGAGAGGCGCCGGGGGAGCGGGGGGGCGTGGAGGAGGAGGAAGAGCGAGGCGCCGCTTTGGCCAGGACGGAGAGCGGGAGGGGCTTCACGTCCAAGTCCATGGTGTCTAAATCCTCATCTTTGTGAGGGAGCGGGGCAGAGGGGGGCGGGGCAGAGGGGTCCGGGGGGGGGGGGGGGGGGGGGGGGGGGGGGGGGGGGGGCAGAGGGGTCCTTGGCTGCGAGCGGCTCCAGGAGGGACGAGCCGATGGGGGAGCGGGGGGGCGTGGAGGAGGAGGCAGAGCGAGGCGCCGCTTTGGCCAGGACGGAGAGCGGGAGGGGCTTCACGTCCAAGTCCATGGTGTCTAAATCCTCATCTTTGTGAGGGAGCGGGGCAGAGGGGGGCGGGGCAGAGGGGGGCGGGGCAGAGGGGTCCTTGGCTGCGAGCGGCTCCAGGAGGGACGAGCCGATTGGACCGTCCACGTGTCGCTCCTTGGCGAGTTGGTAGAGGAGGTCGATGGGGGCGCCGCTGCTCTCCGACACGCCCACGCCCAGCTGGCGCAGGTGAGAGCGGGCGTGGCTAGAGAGGCCACGCCTCGTCCCGAACTGAGCGCCGCACACCTCACACTTCAAGGTGTGTTCTGAGAGACAGGAAGGAGGAACTCATTAAATATGAGTACGTATGAATATGTATGAGTCGACATGAATATATTATAGTACAAAGATCTACATCTATAAATATAGAGAAGTACATATGTAGTACATTCATTCATTCATTCATCAGTATCACCATGACAGTGTGTGTTGTGAGTGTGAGTGGACACACTCAGGATCAGCAGGAGGCTCAGGAGAAGTCAGAGGTCAAAGGTCAGAAGTCACAGATGGACTCGTCACCTCACTTGCCCTCACTGTCTGCCCCCCCCCCCACACCCCCCCTCGCAGGGACACGGAGCAGACGTGTGTTTGTTCACCCCTGACCACATGTATGTTCCTCTCAGTGGGGGGGCGGGGTTTGACACGCCCACACGCCTGACAGACTCTTCCAGACGACCTCAGGGTCAGGTTTACTATTTCCCTCCACTGACAGCCACGTGTGTGTGTGTGTGTGTGCCCACTCACACCCGTGTGTGTGTGTGTGTGTGTGTGTGTGTGTGTGTAGGGGGGGTTTCCTCACCCTTGGCGTCCTCAGCAGGAGAGAGGCGGCCATCCACTGTCTCCCCTCTGCCGCCGCTCGTCCTCCTGGTGCCGGAGCTCAGAGGCAGCAGACGGCGCAGATCTTCCTCATCCTCTTCATCAGCAGCCTCCTCCTCCTCCTCCTCCTCCTCCTCCTCCTCTTCTTCACAAACACAAAGATAAAAAAAATCCAGGTGAGAGAAGAAAAGTTAATGAGACTAATTCAATCTAATCGCCTGGAGCCGAAGGAGGAAGTCTGATGTGACGGAATCAGACCTGTGAGCTCAAACACTGAGACGCAGACGTTTCTGTGTCTGTGCCAGAACGCATCATCACTACATCTTCATCATCATCTTCATCCTCAGAGAGGTATGAAATGATAGTGTGGAGGATCTGTGAGGAACAAACAAACATGGCTGCAGCTGCACAAACGATCCTGAGACAAAAAATAAAGAGAAGGAAAAAATAGAAAAAAGAAAAATGCCATTTTCTGCGACAAATGGTTCAAATCAAAGGCGACGAGGAGGCGGAGACAATGGTTCTGTCTGCTGGGCGTTTCTGCAGCTTGTCACTTCATCTGAGAGGAAGAGGAGGAGCAGGAAGATGAAGATGAGGAGGAAGGATGGAATTTTATTTTGAAATTTTAAAAAAAAGTGGACCAAGCAGAGAGAAGTGGAGTTTATGTAGGAACACGAGCACACACACACACACACACACACACACACACACACACGGGCTCCAGGGCAGTGACACTAAGATCAAAGGATAAGTTACTAAGATCAAAGGCAGGTAAAGTTGCCGTGTTATTTAGTCCTTTGAAGCTGAGACAGACGCGCGCACATGAAAGCACAGCGTGTCCCCCATCTCAAATCAAAGCGGAGGAAAATGGCGTGGAGTGGGAAACTGTGGCTGGTTCCACGCGTCCTGCAGCACCGGGGCTTTTTGGACGTCCGCCCGGACGCGGCGCAGAGCGCGGGGGGAGAGGTGCGGGATAACGTGCCCCCGCGTGACCGCGGCAGACAATGACACCCACGGCGAGCTTTTCTTACACGCGTGACAAACACGGGGCCGTGTACGCGCGTGGCCGTGCACGAGAAAGAGTTTTAATGGCAGGAGACACGGGGGCAGACCGGCGGGAGATGAGAGGAAGCGGCGCCGGGCCGAGGAGCTCGGAGCGCGGGGAGACTCACCGGTCCGCAGCCGCAGTGCATCCGACTCCCGGCGGCTACAACCAGACGGTCTGTCCGCTATTGTTTGGGTCTGCGGGGAAGTGGAAGCAGCCATTTTGGCCCCATATGCACCACCGAGCTAAGGCGTGACCAATCGAGTGGAGGCGGAGGAGTTTGGATGGAGAGAGGGAGAGAGAGAGAGAGAGAGAGAGAGAGAGAGAGAGAGAGAGAGAGAGAGAGAGAGAGAGAGAGAGAGAGAGAGAGAGAGAGAGAGGGAGGGAGGGAGGGGGGGGGGGCGAGAGAGAGAGAGAGGGGAGGAGGGAGAGAGAGGGAGAGAGAGAGGGAGAGAGAGGGAGAGAGAGGGGGGGAGAGGTGTCTGCGTGTGTTGTAATGAGACGCGCACACCTGCACGCGCACTCACTCAAACACACATGTACACACACATATTACAACATATGCTCTCTCTCTCTCTCTCTCTCTCTCTCTCTCTCTCTCTCTCTCTCTCTCTCTCTCTCTCTAACAACTAAATCAACAACTAGCTTAACCAGCAGTTTTAGCATTCACCCATTCATTCTCTCTCTCTCTCTCTCAAACCTTTAATGTAACAACTAAATCAACAACTAGCTTAACCAGCAGTTTTAGCATTCACCCATTCATTCTCTCTCTCTCTCTCTCAAACCTTTAATGTAACAACTAAATCAACAACTAGCTTAACCAGCAGTTTTAGCATTCACCCATTCATTCTCTCTCTCTCTCTCTCTCACTCTTTATCTCTCACACACATCACACATCAA
>JAFBJT010004642.1:102380-126799 GCA_016785325.1 Chascanopsetta lugubris | reverse complement strand
AATATAAAGGTACATTTAAAATATAAATGCTTAAACACACACTAAAACAGATAATGATGTCATAATCCAACAAAGTATTCACACTCAGTTGTTGAAGTGTTCCTGTAACATTTGAATGAAAAGGTACATTATGATGTCACTTCCTGTGTTGTTGTTCCCGCTCCGTTCACACGCCGCTCACTGACTGTCCCCAGGCCTGTCCCCCCTGTGCTCGGACTCGTCGTCGGGCTCCGAGGAGGAGGCGGGGCCGGGCGACGACATGTCGGGCATGGAGCACTGGATGAGCCGCCCCTCCCAGCTCGGCCCCGCCCACCTGGGCTCCACCTCCTCCTCCTCCTCGTCCACGCAGAGCGGAGGCAGCGGCAACGCCGGGCGACTGGCCGACTCGCTGGCGCACACGCACATCTCGCACCTGACGCACGCTCACCTGGCGCACGCACACATGGGCCAATCACTGCACCAGCAGAGTCTCCTGTCACAGTCGCACCACGGTGAGATCCATGGGGTCAAAGGTCATTAAAGGTGCAGTGTGTCGGATTCAAGGGAAGTCATCTCCACGTCTGTCCTCAGAAATTAAATGTAGACTTGTATACGTTGTTGTTTTCATGACTCCACTGGCATCAGGAGCAGCTCCTCTCCACCAGAGGGCGCCACCACGTTTGTACAGTAGCCCTGAATGGACAAACTAAACACTGAAGGCTGCCATGGGTTCTCCCTCGTGTTTTGAAGGGACGGCGAAGGTTTGAGGGATTCAGCTGCAACGTGCAGCTTCACCACTCGGTGTCAAGAAATCCTACACACTGCACCTTTAACTGTGGTCCCTGAGAATATTATTTTTAGATTTCATATTGCACTTTTACAGATCTGGCTCTGCAGTTCTTTCTAAAGTAGATAATCCCTGTGTAGAATCCCGTTTTATTTCAATTTTCGTGCATAAATTAATTTTTGTCTTCGATTCACCCTGAACCTGACCCACTATTAACTTTATTAGTTTTACTCACACAGCCCTCTTTGTCTGCTTTGATAGATTTATGATCTTTTCTGTATTGATATTCTCCTTCTCCTGTGTGTGTGTGTGTGTGTGTGTGTGTGTGTGGGTCAGGTATCGGTCACCTGTCCCTGAAGAGGAAGGGCGTCCTGAGTGTGGCGGAGAACGGCGGCTCTTTGCGGCGTTCCTGTGAGTTTGGCTCCGACATGTTGTGGCCGCCGCCGCTGGAGTCAGACGGTACGTCAGCGCCCGGGACTCACACTCCCACAGTCTGTGGGAGGAGGAAGTGACATCATCATAAACACTCAAATGTCAAATCAGAGGGAAACTGAATCTTAAACAGGACGTTTACGTCATCGTAACAAAGTTTCCAACCTCTCTGATTGATCACATTTTCTTCTGAGATCAAAGGATTAACTCAGACTTAAGTCTGACACAGTCTCTCTCTCTCTCTCTCTCTCTCTCTCTCTCTCCCTCCAGAGAACCACTCTGCCCCCCCGGACGTGACGGGCTACTCGTCTGACTCCTCCCACTCGCACACCGAGCGCCACCACATGTCCAACATGGGAACCATCGCCAGGAACACGCAGAAGTACGGGAACGCCGAGCGCATGGAGACGGGCGACGGTGAGAGACTCCAACTCTCATTGGACCAGCACCTCAGAGAACTGACCAATTACAGCTCGTCTGTGGACCCATGAACTTTGTCTCACCTTTTATATTTTCACAGTAAAGTTCAAACAGGACGTTTTCAGCCTTTTCAGCTGATTTACATTCTTTATATTTGAAGTGAAATCCTGGTTTATTCTTTTCTAAAGTGATCAATCTGAAATGAGCCTCACATGTTTAATATTATTTATTTGTGTTGACACATGGCGACATGAAAGCTTTTATTTGACCATAAGATTATTTCAGGAAAAATACACATCGACATGTAGATTTTAAAAGTGCTCTTATTTATTTATCTATGTCTTGCCAGGGTTTGGAGATAACTATGATTATATCAATTATATTTTTATATAAACTATACTATAATTTAATAATTAATTATAGATTAATAATATGATTAATTTATGTATATGGAGTAAAGTAAATGAACTCAATGTAATTGATATAATAAAAAAATCAGTATTTGTCAGGCTTTCTTTTTGAATTGATCACCCAGTGACAATATCTTCACTTTTCTTTACATCAGAATTAAACACCAGCTGTGGTCTGTGATCCTCTGACTGTGTGTGTGTGTGTGTGTGTGTGTGTGTGTGTGTGTTTCAGGTGTTCCTGTCAGCAGTCGTGTGTCAGCAAAGATCCAGCAGCTGGTGAACACGCTGAAGCAGCCGCGCAGACCTCCACTACGAGAGTTCTTCGTGGACGACTTCGATGAACTTCTGGAAGGTGAGACGGCGCCTGAGTGTCAGACGACATCCAGGGCTGCTGGGAGAGAGAGAGAGAGAGAGAGAGAGAGAGAGACTGGAGCGATGTGTGAGTGGGCGGAGCCAAGGCCCAGGATGAATACCTGAGCTGTCTACCAGGTGTTTTCTCTTTTCCAGCTCAGTCAGAACAAGGAGAGCAGCCAGAGACCAACTGTTCCACAGATCAGGGCTTTCTCTCCCAATCACATCATAAACAGTACCTGCAGTTCACAGTTTGGCCACTCGAGGCTCCTTAGACTCCCATGTTCAAAAAGTTTGGTTTGGTCTCAATCAGTCATCATGTGTTACCGTGACAACTGCACAGGGGGCGGGGCTTATTTGTATTTGATCCAGGTTTGAAATTGTGCATATTTAAGGGCGTGGCCTCTTGAGTGACAGCAGACGCGTTAGTGGATGCTGTGACAGCGCCATGGGCCCACCCCCAGCTCCACCTGTGCTCCGCCTCTTTACCCAGGAAGTGGGAGGAGTTAGGCATCGGCAAGATGGCCGTCGAGTGAACCGCCCACTTCGAGCCTCATAAACTCTTTATTTACAGTCTGTGGTAATGAGGCCATACCACCTCCCCCCACCAGGGTGCGCGGTAGTTACTTCTTAATCCTGTTCAATATCACAGACAGGAAATGAGTCTCCTGAAGCGACAGTTGTTTCCTGCTTCCTCAGCTTGTGTTTTGCCGTTGTTTGGAGGTAAAGAGTTTCCCTGAGGTTTGGAGTCGATCCTGAAACATCGAATGTTGATATATGAGCACTTGGTCCTCGATGACCTCCACGTGTCCCGCCCACGTACGTGTCAGTGCAGAGAAATGTGTGGGGATCGCATGATGGAGACCAGATGAAGAGGTTTTGAAGCTGAAGGATCTTTGGGTTTTCTCTCTCTCACCATCTGCCCTCCATTTTGTAATGTGTCAGTAACCTCCTCCGTGTGTCTGCAGCAGATGTCTAATGTCTGAGCGGGTTCTGAGGTGATGTTGATCCGGGAGGATCCAGTGGATCCAGTGGATCCATGTTTCGTGACAGATCCTCCAGAGAGCTGCTTCACTCCGAGACTCAGTGCTGACTCAGCTGAATATTCAATATGTTGCCGAGCTGCTGGATTACAAAAACATCCGTCGTATTATTATTGTCTGCTGTCGGGTGACACCCTCACCACCAGGGGCAGTGTGGATCCCATGTGTGGGATGCACAGACACGGTGACCGTTAGCTGTTAGCCAGCTGTAGCTAGCTGTGTTGTTTGGTCCGCGCTGTGATGCCAACGCGCTGAAAAGGCGCCACAGCGCCACCTGCTGAATGGGAGTGGGACCCCCCTGCACGTCTGACACGTCGTCCGTCCTCTGCTCTTCAGTCCAGCAGCCCGACCCCAACCAGCCGCGGCCGGAGGGGGCGGAGATGATGCCGGTGCGCGGCGAGGCGCTGGGCGTGGTCACCAACTGGCCGCCCTCCCTGGAGGCGGCGCTCCAACGCTGGGGGACCATCTCTCCCAAGGCGCCATGTCTCACCAGCCTGGACACGGCGGGGAAGCCGCTCTACGTGCTCACATACGGTAAAGGCCGCACGCCGTCCTCCACGTCTCGCCACACGTGAAGAGGAGCGCACAGAAATCCATATGTTGCCGAAAACCCTCTCACGTCCCCACAGTTTCTTTGTGTCCTTTAAATAGAACAAAGAACACACACACACACGCTCTCACTTCCTGTTAAAGCCGCCTCCCTCCCTCACATCCTGTGTCCTGCCCCCTACAGGGAAGCTGTGGTCTCGCAGCATCAAGCTGGCCTACAACATCCTCCACAAACTGGGCAGCAAACAGGAGCCCATGGTGCGACCGGGAGATCGGGTGAGTCACACACACACACACACACACACACGCACACACACACGCACTGTGCTGTGTGTTTGTTCCAGATCTACAGTCTGGTCCCTCTCCCTCCTGCAGGTGGCGCTGGTGTTCCCTAACAACGACCCAGTAGCCTTCATGGTGGCCTTCTACGGATGCCTGCTGGCCGAGGTGGTGCCCGTCCCCATCGAGGTGCCGCTGAGTCGCAAGGTAACGTTAACAAGCCCCGCCCCCGACCTCTGGCCGCGCCGCTGGTTAAACCAAACGCTCCTCGTGGCTGACGGGGCTCGGATGGGTTTGACCCTGACGGCTCCTCAGCACGAGGTCACGTGACCTCAGGGTGAAGTGACGTTGGAGCGTCACTGTTTGGCAGCAACACGTCCTGCTGAGTTATTGATCTGATCCGAGCAGGGAGCAGGAAATCACGTCTGCAACATTTTAGAAACAGAGCCTGTGTCCTGTGACTCTGCCATCACGGGGATCTTCATCATCTTCATCTTCATCACCTTCACCATCTTCATCATCTTCACTCTGTCTCAGACTGAGGATAAACTCATGTGACTGATGAGACTCAGAACTTTATTTACCTTCCTCTGCTCAGCTGCTCACCTTGGCAGCGTTGCCATGGTAACGCAGTGATGACCTGCAGCAGGAGAATATAGTTTTTTGCTACACACACACACACACACACACACACACACACACACACCTCATTCTGTATCTGTGCTGCAAGATTTTCCATAACACTCCAGTTTGTGGTGGAGAAACAGCTGCAGCTACAAACGTCTCTTCCTTGTGTGTGTGTGTGTGTGTGTGTGTGTGTGTGTGTGTGTGTGTGTGTGTGGTTACACTTTGAATGGCTTCATTTAAAGGTGCAGTGTGTAGGATTTACTGACTGGTGAAGTTGCCATTTTATTTTCTGTTTCTTACCATAGACATGGAAATGTAAATCTGATGCACTGCACCTTTAATCTGAAGGAATGTTGAGTTCTTCCCTGGATTTCTTTGTGTGTTTTCTCACCTCTGTGTGTGTGTGTGTGTGTGTGTGTGTGTGTGTGTTGGGGCTGTTTGTCCAATAGGACGCCGGCAGCCAGCAGATTGGGTTCCTGTTGGGCAGCTGTGGCGTTACCGTGGCGATGACCAGTGACGCCTGCCACAAGGGTTTACCCAAGAGCGCGACAGGAGAGATCCCACAGTTCAAAGGTCAGAGTGCAGAGTCATCCATCATGGCCGCCGCCCAATGACGGCTCCACTGTTTCCCTGTGAAGGGGGAGGGGCCAGTGATCATGAGTCATGAATTTATGAAAATGTTTTGACTGTTTTCTCAGGCTTTATATTGTGTGACTTCATACATGACATCATATGTGTGTAATCATATTTGCATATGTAAATGAACTCTCCTCAGGTTGGCCCAAACTGCTGTGGTTCGTCACCGAGTCCAAGCATCTGTCCAAACCTCCCAGAGACTGGTTCCCTCACATCAAGGACGCCAACAACGACACGGCTTACATAGAGGTCAGCCAGCAACACACACACACACACACACACACACACACACACACACAGAGTGAATCAGTGTCCTCCTCGTAACAGAAGCTGAGACGTCAGTTTGTTTTATATTTGAGTTGAGGATCTTCAGGTCACTTCAGGAGATGCTGAGCTGCTGCTTCCTGTTCTATCATAACAACAACAACAACAACAACAACAACAACAACAACAACAACAATAAGTTGTCTTCTTCCCTCAGTATAAAACCTGTAAGGACGGCAGCGTGTTGGGCGTCACGGTGACGAGGATCGCTCTGCTCACACACTGTCAGGCTCTCACACAGTCCTGCAGCTACACTGAGGGTATGTGCACACACACACACACACACACACACACACACACACACACACACACACACCATCCCCTCTCACCCTCCGCTCTGCCTCTGTGTCTGTAGCTGAAACCATCGTAAACGTTCTGGACTTTAAGAAGGACGTGGGCCTGTGGCACGGCATCCTGACGGTAAGACACGCCCCCTACAGGTCACATGTGGGATTACGGCCGTGTCACTCCGGCGTTATTCACAGATCACCGTCACTCAATGACGAGGGAAGCTGCCGAGTTATTTTTTAAGGCAGCGAGAGGATTTTCTCTTCTTGACAGGAAGAGTTTTAATCTGCTGCAGTGAGACTTTAAACAGTGACTCATTTCCTGTGTGTGTGTGTGTGTGTGTGTGTGTGTGTGTGTGTGTGTGTGGTGCAGAGCGTCATGAACATGATGCATGTGATCAGTGTTCCCTACTCCCTGATGAAGGTCAACCCTCTGTCATGGATCCAGAAAGTCTGTCAGTACAAAGGTCAGACTCACTCTGCACCTGTCACTCAGCTCCGTCAGCTGTCCGTCAAACACTCTCACATGCTAACTTTGTGTGTGTGTGTGTGTGTGTGTGTGTGTGTGTCCTGCAGCCAAGGTGGCCTGTGTGAAGTCCAGAGACATGCACTGGGCTCTGGTGGCCCACAAAGACCAGAAGGACATCAACCTGAGCTCACTGCGGATGCTGCTGGTGGCCGACGGATCGAACCCCTGTAAGCTCACACTCTGTCGTCACCGCCGGGGGGAGGGGAGGGGGCGGAGCTAGAGAGGTGTATCTGAGAGACAGAGAGAGGATGTGAGGGAAGTGGATGAATCCTCGTGGGATGAGGGGAATCTGGGTCACTTTACAGGAATAGAGCCGCATGTGTCCGACTGCTCGTTTGTCAGGATAAATGGTTTTTAACTCGTGTGCAGAGGAAACGAGTGACGAGGACAAAGCAGAAAACAACCTCCTTCTGTGTCGTCCCTGCTCAGTGTTGGTGTGAACACAACCACCAGCAGGAGGAGCTGTTTCCTTCCTCTACACCTTTTGCTAATGCACTTTTTCATATGCAATACATTGATCTTCTAGCTGTTAGCATGTTAGCATAGCAACAAATCAATTCAGTGAAACCATGAATGCGTTTTTCAGAACTGGATACAGGAAGTGCACCGAACATTGGAGTAAAATGACCCAGTGGCCAAACGGTGGTACTGCACCACACTAACACTAACACTGAGTAAAAGGTGTCTTTAAATCAACAATTCATTTTTAAAGTTCATCAGTTACAATCAACCACATGTTTCTAATCTGAATGATTTGTTTTAATAATACTTCTCCTATTTATATCCATCATGATGGATGGTCCATGAAGTGTTTTTCACTTTGCTCTGTAACATCTTGAATGACTGAGTGTCCCTGAACTCAGCACCAGTCATATTTCTCCAGATCTTGTGATGTAACCTTTAAAAACCAAACAGACAGGAAATGACTCACTCTGATCGATGAGCTGGATTCAAACTGTAGATTCAACAGAGCTGAGATCAGGTCTGAATGAGTTGGAAAAACAGTTTCCTGCTCCAAGTGTTTTATAACAGCTAATGGTTGTTGTGTGTGTGTGTGTGTGTGTGTGTGTGTGTGTGTGTGTTCAGGGTCCATCTCGTCCTGCGACGCCTTCCTCAACGTGTTTCAGACCAAAGGGCTGAGAGCCGACGTCATCTGTCCCTGCGCCAGCTCGCCTGAGGCCCTCACTGTCGCCATCCGGAGGTACACACACACACACACACACACACACACACACACACACACACACACACACACACACACACACACACACACACACACACACACACACACACACATACTGTATATGCATACACACTGTGTACAGTGTTCTCAGCTTTGATTTACATACACAGATTCTGCAAACATGTGCAAACGAGCTCAGAAGCACAAACATGCAGAGAGTCTTCATCACAGGAAGCTGAGCATCATTTATAAACAAATGAAACCAATGATGGATGACATCATCAGACTCACATGGCAGCCATCTTGCCGATGCCCTAACTCCTCCCACTTCTTGGTTCATCCAAATACTGACAAAGAGGCGGCGCACAGGTGCAGCTGGCGGTCGGCCACACCCCTTAATTATGCACAATTTCAAACCTGGATAGAATAGAAATAAGCCACGCCCCCTTACAGCTGTCACAGGTACCAGACTTTAAACATGTTTCATCCCCCTCTGAAGTTGATCATTGTGTGTGTGTGTGTGTGTGTGTGTGTGTGTGTGTGTGTGTGTGTGTGTGTGTGTGTGTGTGTGCGCGCAGGCCTGTGGAGGACAGCAGTCAGCCCCCCGGTCGAGGCGTCCTGTCCATGCAGGGTCTGACGTACGGGGTGGTCAGAGTCGACACGGAGGAACGACTCTCTGTGCTCACGGTGCAGGACGTGGGCACCGTCACGCCAGGAGGTACACACACGTGTGTGTGTGTGTGTGTGTGTGTGTGTGTGTGTGTGTTTCACCTCTTGTGATCAGTCTGAAGAATCCTGACGTTGTCCTCAATGCGACATTCTGATGATTGAAACACGATGAGTGGGGTCAAAGGTGACTTCCTGTTTCCCAGTAACAGAATCAGAACCAGTTCTGTTCATGGTTCTGGTTCTGGTTCTGGTTCTGCTCCTCAGACCTGAAGCTGCTGTAAACACTCAGGTGTGACCCAGTTGTTCTGCACTCACCTGTTTCAAGTGGACTTTTTTAACTGGGTCAGAACAAAACTACATGAAGCCAAAACTGGTGTTGTGACTGGGACCTGGTGTGTGTGTGTGTGTGTGTGTGTTCCCTGTCCCTCAGGTCTGGTGTGTGTGGTGAAACCGGAGGGCGTCCCTCAGCTCTGTCAGACCGATGAGATCGGCGAGTTCTGCGTCTGCTCCATCGCCACGGGAACCTCCTACTACGGCCTGACGGGCATGACCAAGAACACGTTTGAGGTGAGGGCGGAGCCTCTCGTGTTTACTGTAGTCACGCCGCACAACAGTGCTTTACCAATCCACTTCCTGTCATGTGATGAAAATAATGAAATGAACAGATTTAGTTTTTAAGGTTTTTATTTTGAAAGTCAAACAGGAAGTGATGACAGTATCGGCCATGGTGAGACTCTCAGAAGCAAGTAAACCTCATTTGTTTTGGACGACAGGTGCAGTTATGGTGTATGACGCTCTAGTGGTAGAAAATGGTATTACAGGGCGGCAGAGCCAGCACTTTTAAAATCTGTTATTTTATCACCTTACAGAAAATTATAGAATATATCTGAATATTTGAAAGTAAATAAAACTACACTTTGCTGTTCTTACAAACTCAAAGTAACACGAAGCTGAAGCTTCGACCCCGTGTCCCTGACTTTACCTCCTGCCATCCCATAATACACCAGGGAAGTCATCAGCTATTCTTTGATTCCTTCGTCCAAACTTTAATTTATGATTCAGCGGCTTGTTTCTAGTTGACAGATGTTTGAAGTTGTTTTAAGAAGAAAAAAGAAAGTAAATGAGACTTTCTAGTTTCTGCTTTAATTTAATCTCTGATCTTAATTGTTGTAATTACCTTTTATCTTAATCTTCTTAAAGCTGCGACGTTTCTCTGAACTCATTAAATGATCAGCGAGCGTCATATCGGCTTTATTAAAAACCAGCCGTCCCCGGGTTAAAAATAAAACCCTATCTGATCCCGGCTCTGGCCGGTTGCCATGGCGACTCGTCGGCAGGTTTACCCGGTGAGCTCCGGCGGCGGGCTGATCAGCGAGTACGCCTTCGTGAGGACCGGCCTGCTGGGCTTCATCGGCCCCGGCGGCCTCGTCTTCATCACCGGCAAAATGGACGGACTCATCATGGTGAGTGGGCGGAGACACAACGCCGATGACATCGTCGCCACGGCGCTGGCGGTGGAGCCAATGAAATTTGTCTACAGAGGCAGGTGAGTGGGACGCGATCATTTTATTATTTACTTAAAATTGACCATGATTTTAAAAATAGCTTTACTTCAAAGAGGCTTCCACTTTTCATTTTTCTATTGAAGTGGGTGTGGCCAACCTGTTGCCCAATCAACAGACTTTTGAAATGGCAGTAAACAGGAAGTCGTTTTTTTTAAAGGGCTTAAGCCTTGATTGACCACCAGAGAGCAGCACATAGCGCAGAGATGAATTTCCGTTTGTATTTTCAGCACATATAAATCTGTGTCGAGCCTTTTCACCCACAGCTCTAGAAGACTTTTCACTGATGTATCCAATCACTGTTGACGCCGGAGTTTATGCTCCGCCCCCTCAGGATAGCCGTGTTCTCGGTGACGGTGCTGAGGGACGAGAGGATCGTGGTGGTGGCCGAGCAGAGGCCCGACTCCACCGAGGAGGACAGCTTCCAGTGGATGAGCCGCGTCCTGCAGGTACGTCCTGTCTCACAGTGAGGAAGAGTGATGATGACGAGGAGGAGGATGATAACCCCCGCCCCCCCCGCCCTCAGGCCATCGACAGTATCCACGGCGTGGGCGTGTTCTGCCTCGCCCTGGTTCCGGCCAACACGCTGCCTAAGACGCCTCTGGGTGGGATCCACCTGTCGGAGATCAAGCAGCTGTACCTGGAGGGGGGGCTGCACCCCTGCAACGTCCTCATGTGCCCCCACACCTGCGTCACCAACCTGCCCAAACCCCGCCAGAAACAACCAGGTCTGACTCCGCCCCCTTTCAACACCCACAGCTCTGTTTTCCCTCTGAATACACCCATGGACTGTAGCTCAGACAGGAAGTGTGTGTGTGTGTGTGTGTGTGTGTGTGTGTGTGTGTGTGTGTGTTGCAGAGATCGGCCCCGCCTCTGTGATGGTGGGGAATCTGGTGTCAGGGAAGCGGATCGCTCAGGCCAGCGGCCGAGACCTGGGACAGACCGACGACAATGACCAGGTGGGACACACACACACACACACACACACACACACACACACGCTGTTAGCCTCTGATGATCTGATGATGTCGCTGTGTTTCCCAGTTCCTGTTCCTGTCGGAGGTTTTGCAGTGGCGAGCTCAGACGACCCCGGACCACGTCCTCTACACTCTGCTCAGCTCCAGAGTAAAAACACTCTCATCATCTCAGTGTTAAAGCAGCACTGTCTTACTTTGACCCAGCCACAGCGCCCTCTGCTGGCTCACGTCCCGGTGGCTTAGATCGGCTCTTAAACGGTTGAAAACACTGTTTTTCTCCTCCCTCCACCAGGGGGCAGTGTCCAGCTCCCTCACCTGCCTGCAGCTGCACAAGCGAGCGGAGCGAGTGGCGGCTCTGCTGATGGAGAGGGGGGGTCTGCAGGAGGGGGACCACGTGGCTCTGGTTTACCCTCCAGGTCAGAGACCACTCGAAGCTGTATCACCCACGAAACCACGTAGATGGGAAAAGGGGGCGTGGCCTCTGACCTTTTGTCTGTCGCTCTCCTGCAGGTATCGACCTGATCGCGGCGTTCTACGGCTGCCTGTACGCCGGCTGTGTTCCCATCACGGTGCGACCCCCCCACCCTCAGAACATCTCCACCACGCTGCCCACCGTCAAGATGATCGTGGAGGTCAGAGCTGAACCACTAAGATTTCAGCCCTGTAGTCATCAGCAAATGAATGAACTGACTCCGCCCCCTGTGTTTCCCGTGTCCAGGTGAGTCACTCGGCGTGTGTGATGACCACGGCCGTCATCTGCAAACTGCTGCGCTCCAAAGAGGCCACAGCCACTGTGGACATCAGGAACTGGCCCCCGGTGCTGGACACTGGTAAAGTTTCATCTGACACACACACACACACACACACACACACACGCACACACACACACACACACACACACACACGCACGCACGCACACGCACACGCACACACTTCTTCTCTTCTCTCAGGCTCCACCCACACACCAGCGTCTTAGTTTTAAAACCCACACTTGTTGCCGTGGTAACTCCAGACTGTTTTCACTCATATATATATATATATATTTATAATATTACGTGCGTCTTATGTCATTTGTAATTACTGCCCACAGTCAACTCTGACTCAAGAGGCTGTCCAGTCAAGCTGTCGTCAGAGTGCCCCCTGCTGGACGACATGAGAATTACCTCAGACATTCTGATTTAAAAGGGAATTTTTAAATCGTCCTTTTGAAGATATTACGGTCTTTAACATTTGAATATTAATTTTCCACGTACTTTCAAACCTTCGTAGTTGAGGAACTTCCTCTGTTCGGATTCTTATTGTTACCACAGGGCGAGTATCAAGAAGAATCAATGTCAACGACAGCCAATCAGAGCAGGTGTCCATCAGGTGGTACAGTGACTGATCACATGACAGGAAGTGGAGTGAACATCTCCACACGACTTCCAGAACTTTCCATATCTTTCTCTCTCTGACTGATCCACTCGCTGTGCTGAGTTCAGATGGAGTTCAGTGATTCTGAGATGAACAGATTGTCCTCACTGTGTGTGTGTGTGTGTGTGTGTGTGTGTGTGTGTGTGTGTGTGTGTGTGTGCTGTAGATGACCTGCCAAAGAAGAAGCCTCCAGCTCTGTATAAGCCCACTAACCCGGATGGTCTGGCCTATCTGGACTTCAGCGTGTCCACCACCGGGATGTTGGCGGGAGTTCAGGTCAGCTCGCCGCTCTTCCTCCCGGTCACATGACCACGCCCCCTCACGCCCTGTCACACAGACACAATGTGTCTTTATTCAGCAGGTTTTCAGGGAGATGAGCAACACAGGAAATATGATGAAAGAGCCGTTGTGTTACCGTGGAGACTCACTTGTGTGTGTGTGTGTGTGTGTGTGTCCAGATGTCCCACAATGCAGTGGGAGCGTTCTGCCGCTCGGTGAAGCTGCAGTGCGAGTTGTACCCGTCCAGAGAAGTTGCCATCTGTCTGGACCCGTACTGTGGCCTGGGCTTCGTCCTCTGGTGTCTCTGCAGGTGTGTGTCACGTCCAAATGTGCCCCCCCCACACACACACACACAGACTATCACAGCAGGAAGTACTTTAGTTCCTCCTCAAGGAAGAAAAACAGATTATATTCATGTGTTCACAGTTTAACACTGAAAGTATCTCAAACAGGTGTCCACATACATTTGGCCAGAAGAGTGTGTCACTTTTGCACAGACACAGTTGCCGTGGTAACGCTCACCTGTGACTCGGACTCTGTGTTGTTGTTAGATGTGTGGTTCCTGCGTCAGATCTCAGCTCCGGCTCCTGAGTTTCTGAAGGTGTGAAATCAGCAGGATGAGACGTGAAAAAGACGGACTGCTCCTTTAAAGATTAGATGCTGCTTTTATTGGATGTGATCAGGACACAGGACGTGATGCTCCGCACCCGTCTGCTGCTCTCTGCTTTATTTCACTGTCATAATAACTGTGTGTGTGTGTGTGTGTGTGTGTGTGTGTGCGCAGTGTGTACTCGGGACATCAGTCCATCCTGATCCCTCCGGTGGAGCTGGAATCGAACCCGGCTCTGTGGTTGTTGGCCGTCAGTCAGCTGAGGGTCAGAGACACGTTCTGCTCCTACAGCGTCATGGAGCTGTGCACCAAGGGACTGGGCCTGCAGACGGAGGCGCTGAAGGTCACACACACACACACACACACACTGTTTTTCTACGATGAGACATTTGTCAGAGAGTCAGGAGACGATGGTTTCCATGGAAACCTAACGCTGTAGTTAGTATTACTACATACCGCTATGTGGTTGTGTGTGTGAGTACGTCATCCTCACCAGAGGGGGCGCTCTCTATCACAGAAAACGCTACTCCCTGGTCAAGCTGACGTCACTGTGGCCGCCAGGGTTTGATACGTCAGTGGGCGGGACCCAGCTGGCCAATCAGAGCAGAGCAGCAGTGAGGGAGTGTAAACAGGCGCTGGAGTAGAGACAGGGTCTCAGTTGCCCTGGTAACGTCATTTTCCACCAGTGTTTCCACCCTGAGCTGCAGTTCCTCTAAGTAGTTTAGACGCACTGTCCGAGCCGCCTAGTGACGGAGGAGAGAACTGCAGCCTCTTGTGGAATCGCTCTTGGTTTTTATTCTATGGAGAAATCCAAGTCCTCCTCCTCTTTAATAAACTCCGCCTCCCTCTGCTCAGCCTGAGGACACGTCTGAGAGCTGCAGTCACTCTGCCCTCTGATTGGTCACAGACACGGAGCTGCCGAGTTAATTTGAGTGATTATCTGTCTTTATGTCGCCATGGAGACCGGAAACTGAGGACTGAGAGAAACACCGACACATTGCAGACCTCACAGTTTGTCTTCACTCGCTTCGATGAGAAACTTCTCTGATGTTCCTGAGACTGATCCCAGCAACAAATGTGTGTGTGTGTGTGTGTGTGTGTGTGTGTGTGTGTGTGTGTGTGTGTGTGTGTGTGTGTGTGTGTGTGTGTGTGTGTGTGTGTGTGTGTGTGTGTGTGTGTGTGGGTGTGTGTGTGTGTGTGGTGCAGGCCCGGGGTCTGGACCTGTCCCGGGTTCGAGCCTGTGTGGTGGTGGCGGAGGAACGTCCCCGGATGTCGCTCACGTACTCGTTCTCCAAACTCTTCAAAGACCTGGGGCTCCACCCCCGATCTGTCAGCACCGCCTTCGGCTGCCGGGTCAACCTGGCCATCTGTCTGCAGGTCACACACACACACACACACACACACACACATTACATTTCCTATCTGTGTCTTTATAAACATCTCGGGTCACATGCTCACGTTGCTGGGCTCTGATTGGCTGCAGGGAACATCAGGACCGGATCCCACCACTGTGTACGTGGACATGAGAGCGCTGCGTCACGACAGGTACAACAACAACAACAACAACAACAACAACAACAACAACAACAACAACAACCAACAACAACAACAACAACAACAACAACAACAACAACAACAACAACAACAACAACAACAACAACAACAACAACAACAACAACAACAACAACAACAACACTACTGATTCACAATTGTACTGTTCACTGTCCTCACACTGTGTGTGTGTGTGTGTGTGTGTGTGTGTGTGTGTGTGTGTGTGTGTGTGTGTGTGTGTGTGTGTGTGTGTTCAGGGTTCGCTTGGTGGAGAGAGGTTCTCCTCACAGTTTACCTCTGATGGAGTCTGGGAAGGTGAGGAACATTTGTTTGTGTTTGAAAAGAGGATTTCCTGTCCTGTGAGGTGAGGTGGGCGTGTCCGCGCAGAGCCGAGGTGCGGCAGCGCTGAAGCTGTGATGTATTTATAGACGCGTCCTAATGAAGCCGTTTCCATGACGACGTCTCCACTCTCTCTGATCAGATTCTGCCTGGAGTCCGGATCATCATCGCCAACCCAGAGACCAAAGGTCCACTGGGAGACTCGCACCTCGGAGAGGTCCGACCTTTACTACTTACTACTGACTACATACTACATACTACTTACTACATACTACTTACTACTTACTACATACTACATACTACTTACTACATACTACATACTACTTACTACATACTACATACTACTTACTACATACTACTTACTACTTACTACATACTACATACTACTTACTACATACTACTGACTACTTACTACATACTACATACTACTTACTACATACTACTTACTACATAATACTTACTACATACTACATACTACTTACTACATACTACTTACTACATAATACTTACTACATACTACATACTACTTACTACATACTACTTACTACATAATACTTACTACATACTACATACTACTTACTACATACTACTTACTACATAATACTTACTACATACTACATACTACTTACTACATACTACTTACTACATACTACATACTACTTACTACTTACTACATACTACTTACTACATACTACTTACTACATACTACATACTACTTACTACATACTACATACTACTTACTCCTTTCTCTTTTCATAAAAGGTCTTTCTTTAAAGGTGCAGTGTTTGACATTCTGGTCTCTCTTCACCTGGAAATCTGACAAAACAATCACATACTTTTTCATAGATTTTAATGAATTCATAATAATTCATAAATCCCCTAAATCCTGTTTTCTTTCTCAATGACCCTTTAATGTATATTTACATGAGGAGTGGCTCCTCTCCACGGGGGCGGCCATGTTGTTACAGTAGTAAAAGTGGACGAACTGAACATCTTTAGAGTTTGAACAACAGCTGAGGTGGAGCACAGCTTCTCCTCATGTTCAGAGTGAGGTGATGATCCAACATGTGACTTCACCTGTAGAGGTCAGCCCGTCTGACCCCCTGCACCTTTAATGCTGTGTTGCGTTGCAGATCTGGGTTCACAGCGCTCACAACGGCACCGGTTACTACAGCGGTTACGGTGAAGAGGTTCTTCAGTCCGACCACTTCAACTCCAGACTCAGCTTCGGGGACACGCAGACGATTTGGGCTCGGACCGGATACCTGGGCTTCCTGCGCCGCACCGAGCTCACCGACGCCAACGGAGGTCAGTCTCTCTCTCTCTCTCTGTGTCTCTGGCCCTCGCTCGCCCCTCCCTCTCCTCCCGCTGACTCTGCTTGTTGTGGTGAACAGAGAGACACGACGCCCTGTTTGTGGTCGGAGCTCTGGAGGAGGCCATGGAGCTGAGGGGGATGAGGTACCATCCCATCGACATCGAGACCTCGGTCATACGAGCACACAAGAGCATCATGGAGTGGTAGGTCTGATTTCCTGTTCAGCGGCTGAAGGTGATGATGTCATCGCTCTTCAAACAGATCAAAGCAAAGCAGCCACGGCAGCAGAAAACAAGGAGCAGCTTCAGTCTGGTTCAAATCCGTCCGATCATCTTTCATACGTGTCGAGTGAAGTAATCTGATTACTTCAGATGTTTACATCAATCAGCTCTCCGGTCAGAGTCAAGCTTTGTCACATGGACAGACGTCCATTTGATTCTCCTACTGGATTTCTAATCAAACACAGTTCCTGTCCAACAGGAAGTGGGATCTGCCTTTCAAAATAAAAGTAGTGTCAGGCGTCAGAGTTGAAAGACGAGAGATTTTATTCTGTAAAATCCAGAAGGAAGTAGAACATGTACAACCTGAGTTTCTCTTGCATAGCCAGCCTGAAAGGAAAGGATATTGATTCCTGACGTTATTGATCAGACTGTGACTCTCTGTGAGCGGTTTCCACGGAAACGTGTGTGAGCTCAGTGTGACCGTGTCTCCGTCAGCGCCGTCTTCCCCTGGACCAACCTGCTGGTGGTGGTGGTGGAGCTGGAGGGCTCCGAGCAGGAGGCCCTGGACCTGGTTCCCATGGTGACCAAGGCGGTGCTGGAGGAGCACTACCTGATCGTGGGCGTGGTCGTGGTGACGGACATTGGCGTCATCCCCATCAACTCGCGCGGCGAGAAACAGCGCATGCACCTGCGCGACGGCTTCTTACAAGACCAGCTGGACCCCATCTACGTGGCCTACAACATGTAGCCTGTGTGTGTGTGTGTGTGTGTGTGTGTGTGTGTGAGGGAGAGAGAGAGCGAGCATGTGTGTGTCTGCCGTGCATTTTGCCGTTGTACTTCATTTCGTTCCCCCAAATCAAGACGTACTGTATTTTTGAACCTGCATATGGTGTGGTCTTAAATCGTCCAGTTTCTTTCAAGTCGTGTTGTGACAGGTGATTGACTGACAGCTAGATTGACAGGTTGGTTGATTGACAGGTGGGTTGGTTGATTGATTGATTGATCGCTCAGTGGCGGTTTGACATTTCCTCTCCCGTGACGCTCACCAGGAGCCGGCCGCTGTGGACGGCCTGAGGGAAGCACTGTGGCTGGTGATGCTCCGCGTGGCCTGCAGGGGGCAGCGTGAGGGCGGGAAAACGTGTGCGTGTGACGTCATGTTTCACTGGTCGAGTTAGAAAATTCCCAGATGTGTGTTTGAAGTAGAGGCGGAGCCAGAGAGAGTTCTGTACAAATATAAATACTGTACATAGACATAATAATCTATATGGAGAGGAAGTCAAAACACAAAGAGGTATAGTAGCCCCTATATGCAGCTCTCTCCACCTGCACCCTGTGTGTGTGTGTGTGTGTGTGTGTGTGTGTGTGTGTGTGTGTGCGCGTGTCGGGGACATTTGACTCGTTTCAACGTGAATTCAAACGGATTCCGACGCTGGTTTGGACGATCAAGCGTTTTTATACAAATTTAAAAAAAGAAAAACAAAAGATTTTAGATTTTCTGCGTCGAAGCGAAACTTTGAAAAAAAAAATAGGAGAGAATTCATCGAATGCAACTTTTTAAAAAGAATCTATTTCTTTGTTTTCATTTCAGAGTAAAGGTGAAAACATCCAAAGCATCTCGTCGAGCAAAGTGCACTGAGAGAACACAGACAGTTAATGATGTTAAAGGAAGTGATGCGGCTTAGCTCCGCCCCCTCTGAGGAGTCTGTGGCTCCTCCCCCTCCTGCTGCAGTCAAAATGAAAAAAGGGACAAAATAAAACAAAGTTTACAGAGTTAAAAGCTTCTATTGTAGCAATAAGGCTCAGGAGGACGTTCCTCACTGCGGAGGTCAGAGGTCAGAGGTCACAGCCTGACGATGACCTCATCTAAAGGGGCATTACGCCAAAATACAAGAATACTCATTTTAAATCCAGTCACAGATGTTTTATTTATTGAAAACAGAACTTTGTAAAAGAGTTGGTGCAGGTTGAAGTGAGGCAGATTATTTACAGATAAATTGGAATCGATCGATTGATCGATGGATTTGATCCGGACCTGCAGCCGTGAGGTCAACGTCCTCTGAGCCTCGTCTGCACTAAACTGTCCTCAGAAGATTTAAAGAGAAAAGAATAAATATAGAGAATGAAATAAATAGATCAAATATATACGGAGATGTGCGTGTGAGTGAAAGATGAAGGATCCTCTGCACTGTGGTGGAACATGTGACGCTGCAGCAACAAAACTTTATTTACACCCGCTCATGGACGGTTTACACCCTCTGCTTTGTTTAGGTCTCAGCCTCCCTGTGGATACACTTTCTAACTTCCTGCTTTCTTCTTCGTTGGTTCTGTCTCTTTCATCATCACTTGTCTTTTTTTTAGGAGAAGAAAAAAAACTTTATGCATATCAGAAGTTGCTTATTGCGCTTGTTTGGCTGTTTCGGGTTTGTTGGTAGCAGCGTAGCGGCCATTTTTCAGTCCCTGTGTGTGTGTGTGTGTGTGTGTGTGTGTGTGGATTGGATTAGAAGGAACTCTCATCACAAACCCAGAGGACTCATTTGTGTGTTCAGGGAGGGATGATGGGAGACGGACAGCATGGTGTGTGTGTGTGTGTGTGTGTGTGTTAGATGTGTGTGTGTATATTGTATGTAAATAGTGTTGATTTTGTACGGTACAAGTGTGTGTGTGACTTGTTTTGTACACATGATAAAAAGATGAAATGACACTTTTATAAAGAGCCTGCTGTCGGCTCACGTCTCCACTATACAGTGCAATAAAGTGCTTTGATTGGCTACAGCTCAGACTCCTCCTCTTTTTATCATTATTGTTATGATCATCAAACAAAAGCCTTTGATCTCTTCTCTTCCTTGTTTCTTCAGTTCATCAGTTTCCTGTTTTCATGTTCGACTGAAAAGTGAAAAGGTAAAAACTTTAACTTCCTGCTCATCACTCGTTCATCAACCACTGTTCCCACAGTCAGTTTGAATGCTCTCTCTCTCTCTCTCTCTCTCTCTCTCTCTCTCTCTCTCTCTCTCTCTCTCTCTCTCTCACTATATAAAGTAAACATCTTGTTAAATCCACAGATGGAATGTCGCAGTAAAACAAACATAAAACTTTCTTCTTCTTCATCTCTGCTAAAAGCATTCCTCCTCCTCTTCCTCCTCCTCCTCCTCCACCTCGCCGCCTCTCTCTCTCACTATATAAAGTAAACATCTTGTTAAATCCACAGATGGAATGTCGCAGTAAAACAAACATAAAACTTTCTTCTTCTTCATCTCTGCTAAAAGCATTCCTCCTCCTCCTCTTCCTCCTCCTCCTCCTCCTCCTCTTCCTCCTCCTCTTCCTCCTCCTCTTCCTCTTCCTCCTCCTCCTCTTCCTCCTCTTCCTCCTCCTCCTCTTCCTCCTCCTCTTCCTCCTCCTCCTCTTTCTCCTCCTCTTCCTCCTCCTCCTCTTTCTCCTCCTCTTCCTCCTCCTCTTCTTCCTCCTCCTCCTCTCACCAGCTCCACATTCACTTCTTCTTCTTCTCTCCTCCTTCTTCTGTGGTACCTAACAGGTCGTTGACCTCTGTGGAGGTTTGACTGACACATCGAGTCATGATAAATATAAATGATATATACAGAGCACTTCGTTGTGTGTATATGTATATATATATATATATACATGTCTGTATATTTATGATTAGAAGTGTAATATCATTCATATCTGGAAGCCAAACTTTGTCTTTAATCATAAAACATATTTCTGAACAGTTATAAAAATACAGTAAAAATAATAAACACAAAACGTAAAAAGAATAAATAAAAACAGTCCAAATAAAACCAGACTTGTACCAGCAGAGGTCGCTGTTGACTCTTGGTAAGAACTGCACTCATTCAAGCGGGAGCGCGCATCAGTGTGGAGGTGTGACCTGACGAGAGGATCGAGTGTCGGGGGCGCGCCCTGAGTGGGGGGAGGAGGAGGGGGGCGATGAGCGCGCGCCCCCGGAGCCTCGGACTCAGCTGATCCGCCTCAGGTGGCTCCTCAGCGGCTCCTCTTCTTCTCTCCACCTGGAAACAACAACCGGAAACGGATTTATTCATCATCAGGACAAACTTCTGCAACTGAAGAACCCGATTCTGTGGCGTCAGCCTGTGCGTAAATACCTCTACGTAAAAAAACCTCTACGTAAAAAACTCTACGTAAAAAAAACCTCTACGTAAAAAACCTGGCCTCTCCTCGTTTTTACGTGTTTTAGAGGACAACTCCGCCACCACGTGCTCGGTGCTGAGGAAGAGGAGGGAGGAGGAAGATGTGCGCGTGCGCGTGCGCGTGCCCGAGCTGATCCTCTGCTCAGGTGGGATTCACCATCAGCTGCTGTTGGATGAGACACGTCCATCATGTCCTTCACACACCGGCTCGTGCTGCTGCTGCTGCCCGGGATCAGCGTCCTCCACACGGTCAGTGCTGCTGCGCCCCCCGCGCCCCCCCCTCCTCCTCCTCCTCCTCCTCCTCCTCCAGCTGTTTACTTTTAATTATTACATTCATTAATAATCATTCATTACCAGCAGATGTTATTATTCAGGATTAGATTCAACAAACATGGTTTATTTATTCACTCATCATCTTTTATTCCCTAACAGTTTTTCTTGATTCTTCTTCTTCTTGTTGTTTTTCATCATTTCCGTTTGTATTGTTTTGATAGATTTGGACACAATGAAGTTAAATACTTTGACTTCAGTTCTGTGATTATTGACTTGTTTGTTTTTCATTCAAAGACATGAAATGAAAAGTTTATTTAATGTTTGAGTTGAAATGAGTTTTTCAGTCATTTAATTCAACATAGTATTTATTACTTTTATTATTGATTTGTTTATTGCTGATTTATTTATTACTGACGTATTGATCATTGATTGATTTATTGCTGATTTATTGATTATTGATTTATTGATTACTGATTGATTGATTATTGATTTATTTTTTCTGGATTTATTTGAGTGACTTTAAACACCGTGTTTATCTCATGTGGCTTTGAGGAGATGAGATTAGAATAGATTCAGATGATCACATGACATCATTGGAATCAGATTCTATCTGATCTATTTCTACATTCTGCACAGATCCACTGAGGAACCGTGATGTTGGATCTTTGGGTTTTTAACTCAGTTTCTTTCTTTCTATCATTCGATCATTTACTCACTTCAGGACTCAAACTCCCCAGATGAAGAGATGATAATCTGAGCTGTAATCAGATTACCACCTCCGCTCTGTGCGGCACAAACACTCAGGACAGTTCCAGATGTGAGTTTACGAAGAAGTGGTTTGTCACCGCTGGAAAATAAAGAAGTGCCTCGATCTGTGATAGAATCCTGATTCCAGACCTGAAACCTGGATCATCTCTTTGATTGTTGTTGGTTGAAGCTGCTTCACGTGGATCATCGAGGTCACGGCGCTTTAGAACGAGCCTTTGAATCAGCAGCAGCTCCTCTCCACCAGAGGGCGCCACGTGCCACCACCATGTTTTTACAGGAGCCCAGAGTGGACAAACTTAACTCCTGTAGAGTTTGAATGAGAACTGAAGCCTGACATCATTTCTGGATGTTTGTTCTTTATTCTGGACGTTGTTGTTGTTGTTGTTGTTGTTGTTGCTGTTGTAAATACACTGTTGTGTTTCAGTGTGTGAGCAGCAGCAGCAGCAGCAGCAGCAGCAGCAGCAGCAGCAGGACGATGGTCGGTGGTTTGTGGACAGAGTCAGTCGAGTTTCAGGATCATCATTGTTTACTTTAGTTTATTCCACAACATTAAACTCCGTAATGGATCTGTGTGTGTGTGTGTGTGTGTGTGTGTGTGTGTGTGTGTGTGTGTGTGTGAGATTACATGTTGTTGTTTATGAGACGATGCCAGTGGATTATCGGAGGTCGGACGGTTCGTGCTCTGCTTTTTGCTGCTACTTCCTGTTTTGCCTCGTTTTGTTTAGCGGACGAGAAAAGGCAGGCGAGGGCAGCGCAGCGCCCCCTGACCTGCAGTACCACCAGGAGCCACACTGCGCCAAACAGGCCCTGAGAGAGAGGAGGGAAAAAGAGTTTGAAACAAACAGGAGACATGTTGTTACTATGAGTCAGGGTGAAGTTAGAAAACGTGTTCATTCCGCCTGGTTTATCCGCACATGTACATTTGATAGTTTTTGATTAATTGTCATGAACAATGAGTTTTCATCATAACAGTTTCTTGGCTGAAGCAACTCAGTGTGTGTGTTATGCACAGTGTAAACACACACACACACACACACACACACACACACACAGGATATAAACCAACACTCAGAGTAATTGACTGGTTTTGTTTGTGTGTCTCTTTGTGTTGATTGTTCTGAACGGTCCGTTGTGTAAACACTGTGAGAGTGTGTGTCCTAGATTAGTCCCAGCTGAGGCACCAAAACACACACACACACACACACACACACACACACACGCACGCGCGCGCGCGCGCTAACAAACTGTTTTTCAGTTGCACAAATGCCGCAGAGCGAAACTGACTGATAAAGATTTACTCAACATTTGTCGTGTGTGTGTGTGTGTGTGTGTGTGTGTGTGTGTGTGTGTGTGTGTGTGTGTGTGTGAGATGCAGGACGTTTGGTCACATGACCTCTGATCTTCATAACATTTGTTTCCTCAGGTTGATGCAAAGTTTCCCAACTGTCAGTTTGAGTGGGAGATTCAGAGAGCGGAGAGAGAGTGTCACACACACCTGCAGCTGCAGCAGACACCCTCACACACAGGTACACACACACACACACACACACACACACACACACACACATGTCTATAGACAAGTGTGAGAAAAAACCCACAAGCTGCAAAACACACAAACGCTTTTCAATTATCTCTGTGGGGAAACGTTAGAACACACATGACGTGTGTGAGTGCGTGTGTGTGTGTGTGCGCGTGTGTGTGTGCGCGCGTGTGTGTGTGCGTGTGCGTGTGTGTGTGTGCGCGCTGAACCACAGAGATTGTATGTTAAGCAGTGTTAGCAGCACAGTGGTAGTATTGGCTGTGCGGATGCTAATCCTCTAATCTGGCCTGTGTGTGTATCGGGGGGATAAGACGACACAGACTCACTCCTCGCTCAGTGAAAGAGGCCAAAACACTTCTTCACCCTAAACTCAACCTTCACACAGATTTGTAAAGAAGAGAAGTTGGGGGGGGGGGGTTCAACCCAAGCTTCTACTGCTGCTGCTGCTGCTGCTGCTGCTGCTGCTACTGGTCAAGAACCAGTGACGTTGAACTGGACAGAAACTCACTTTGAAAAACCTGTTGCCCTCTCAGATGGAAGCAACTCTACTCTGCCCGACAAGAATCAAGGAGAAGCGTTTTGACTCACATCCACCTCACTCCTCCACCTTTACTTCACCTCGGCTGTGAACTTCACTCCGCCCAGTCACCTCTCCTCCACCTGACGGTCACCTGACTCCTCTCAAACCACCACAATGGCCGACGACACCGCAGGGACGAATTATTGACACGTCATCTGATGATGGTGGATCGGTACAAGTCCACAACCGGGGTGATTTGTTGTCAGTCAAATCCTACAGACTGCACCTTTAAGAGGTGAACCCCAACTTGGGGAATAGTCTATGATTCTGTCTCTGTGAATAAAGACGAGGGACGTGTTTTTTTAAACTGTGGCAGAGGGGTG
>JAFBJT010004642.1:20074-34429 GCA_016785325.1 Chascanopsetta lugubris | reverse complement strand
CACTCTTTGAGGGTTGATGGCGAGGCTGGGGGATCGAACCCGTGACCTCATGCATTCGAGGCGCAACCAAAAGCTGTGCTTTTTAAACTCCAACCCAGCAGGGTCGTGTCTTATTATCGATGCTCACACCCTCCCCTCATCTTCTTTGTCTTTGCCAGACTTTTCCTATGGATCCCGGCGCCCCCCCGCATCCCCCCCGCATCCCCCTGCCCGCTCCCCGCTGAGCGGCCCCCCTCGCACTTACAGACCTGAAGTGTCGGACCCTCGGCTCCATTGTCGCGGCGGCGCTGTGACCTGCAGGAAGCGGAGAGGGCTCCTCTCGTTTCTCCTCCAGACGAGAGGTGGGTGAAGGCCGTCACTTGCGAACGCTCCAATAAAGTTGTGGGCTTTTGTATCGGGCCCCGATCAACGCGCCTGTTTCGCGGGACGCAGCTTTTGTACTTGCATAAAAAGGGAGATTCCGCTCCAACGCTTTGTCTTTCATGCGCGTCGGTGCTCGGCGCACTGAGCCCGATGGTTATCTGAGGGGAAGGTGCGGTCAGGTCTGCGCACGCACAAACGCCGCCGCAGCGTTTACCGGCAGAGGGCTGCGTGATACTGGCTCGTAAAGGGGCGGAGTCGGACTGTAACCATGTGCACCTGAAAGTGACTTTCACAACTGCTGCTATTTATGCCTCTTTGCGATGATGGTGCATCCATTTATGAAAATACACCCTGTGTGTGTGTGTGTGTGTGTGTGTGTGTGTGTGTGTGTGTGTGTGTGTGTGTGTGTGTGTGTGTGTGTGTGTGTGTGTGTGTGTGTGTGTGTGCGCGAGCGTGTGTGTGTGTTTTAATTGTGCGACAGGAAGCTCATTTGCGATGTGCGTCGCGCGATTGCACTTCAAATCAAACGGAGTATTACGACGCCAATGACGTCCGACTTCAGCCAAATCACATCTGATGGAGTGTTTTTGTGCTTCAAAGTGAATAAGTACCTTTCCCCAGTGACACGAGCGTCACTTCATTCCTCTCCTTTCCTCTTGATTTCACCTTTTAACATTCCTGCCGGATTCGATCGGTTCGGTTTCATCACCCGGTGCCAAGAAATACAAAAGGAGACCCTTCTTGTGACCTTTTGGGGGGAAATCACCCGGCAATCCTGCCGACGGGTCCGAGTTTGAAATCACCTCTGGGGGCAAACGTTCTCAGCACAGAGCAGCTCCAGATACCAAACACTCAGGAGTCCGGGGGGAGTGATGGAGTTCAGACTCAGTAAGAGACGTCCTGTTGTCGAATGGATCTGTGAGGAGAAGCAGAGCAGCGGGAGCTCGCTACGAAGACTCCGTGTTGTTGACTGGTATCGTTGTTTTGTTGAACTGACGTTTAACCGTTGTACAGCCGATTGTCCTTCCGCTGATAATCGATCATCTAAGCGGTGGAGTGGTGCTCGTTGTTGTACTTTTACCCCGGAGCAGTACTTGGAATTCTTGGGAATGAGTACACGCATTCATTGTAAGTGGTTTTTGTATTTGAAGTATTTAAATAGCGGAGCCTTGACATCTCTGACGCCGCTGTTGCACTTTTACTTTTGGTAATGGAGGCGGAGCCTAGTTCTGCCTGACTACCGCTCTGATTGGACGAATGGCCCAAATCCCCCCTCATCTTTAAGTGAAGCAATGTACTGTATAGAAAAACAAATGTGACCGGGTCACGTGGTGCTTCATAAAGATATAGTATTTCCAAATAATTTCATAGATGAGTACAGATGCAAAAACAGTTTCAAGAAAAAATAAAGAAATAACGTAATTGTCATGGACTAATTGCGCTTTGTTCCATCCAACAAAGAGAGAAAATTAAATAAATAAAAAGAAAAGAAATAACCAGCAGTCGGCAGAGGAGAAAGTACATATGCAAATACTAAATCATTCATTCGAGTATTGAAATACTTTGAATGAATTAATGTATTTAGATAAATAAATGATTCATCTGAATGGATAAATGAATAAATACATAAATAAATAAAGAATATATACTAGATAATAAAATCATCATCGGTCCTCAAATATAATTAGTCTTTAACAGCAAATACCTGGAGCACATGGACATCGAGTCACCGACAGTGATCGTTGACCTGTTGCCAAAAGGCTCCGGGCAAAGTTGTCGCGCTGAGTCAGCAAACAGGAAACAGACATCCTGATTTTTCTTCCCGTTTGGGAGTCAAAACACAATATTACCAATTCTGCGAATCATTGTCCGATGACTGCTTTTCAATCCCAGGATCCAGGAGAGGAGGTTCCTTCACCCGGCCTCCATCTCATCGCTGCCTTTCACCAAAACCTTTGATGTGCACGAGTCCTGGCTCCTCCTCCTCCTCCCCCCCCCTCTATCTTTTCTCTAATAATTGCCTTTTAATTCAGTCGACTTTACACCAGCCCTGACCTGCTCCAGCAGAGAGCGCCGAGCTTGTTATTGCATTCGAATGAATGGGTGAAGCTAAGGGGAAGCATGTGTGCCTCAGACGTTTTAACTGGATAAACACAGGTTCGGGTGGTTTTTTTCTCCACTTCCTGTCAGCTCTCGGCCAATGAATCCACTGCAGCTCCCACCACCACCACCACGCTGTTTTTTCTCATTCAATACTATTCAGTATTTTTCTTCTAAAGATGTTCAAAATTTTTCTCACATTTATTTGACAAGCTTGAATTGACCACCGTGCACAATAATCTAAAGTTAAATGTCAGATACGATTTTCTTGTTTGTATGATTTTCATGCAACAGTTTCTCCTTAAAATACGTAGGAAGCACCAGAGCTCGGTCAAATGTTACTTGCAAAAAATATTTCCTACATTTTTCTAATCCCCCCCAAAATTCTCAATTTGACTCCATGTTTCATTTTTGTCCCCACTTTGATTACAGCTTATTTGCTGTATCTGTCCATCTCTGCGATAACTCCAAATGCTAGCAACATACAATGGCGGATAAGCGCGATGTTAGGCTGTTGGTGATTGGCTGTTGTTTCAAAGTTAATATTATACTGTTCGACCTCATCATGGCGGTGAAAACGACTTTTCCCATGATCCCAAACATTTAACCAAGTTTTTTTTTGTTATTGTCTTGATTCAGACACCCTCTAGTGGCCAGAAATGTATATTACATTTAAAAAAAAATGTTACCTTTTCAGACTTGGGTGCACTTTGGTGATCAAATGTGATATAAAAGCTACTCGTGACGTATAAGATGCTGTCAGAGGTATGGTGTGAAGGATGTAGTGACATCTAGTGGTGATAATGAATGCCACAGTTCTATACCACTCACCTTACCCTTTCGTTTAAACAGCATAGGTGAACCTATGGTTAGTTTAGGAAAAAATGAATTCATATTTTCATAATTAGAATAAACTCTTATCTTACTACATATATTATATTCAAAGATTCATATATTATATTGACATCAAGACTCTGTGGTTTAAATGCTGTCATTCTGCTGCTATTCCCCCACTAAAGTAATCATCATGTTCATCTTGTTGAGGGGGGAAGGGGGGTGGGGGGGGGGTGCACATACGGACATGAATTATGATCAAAGTCACAAACAGAGAGAGAGGTGGGCGTTGAGTAGTAGAGTGGGGGGGTGGGGGGGTGGGGGGGCAGAGCAGCTGTAGCGAAGCATCGTTGGGTTAAGGAGCAAAACGTGTATCTGCGACGTTTGACTCATGAAAAAATAAAGTGGGCGTGTGCCAAGAATAAACCGTGTCCCGCGGGACAAAGACGACGCGATGGTGGGAACCTCTCTCAGGGTGTCCGTCGTCCTGACTCATGCGGAGCTCTTCTTCCGCTCGTCTAAAAATGTGACGACGTCATCGCTTTTGACCGTCTCCAACGACGTGGAGGCGGGAACGACGTGGACGAGGGTGATTCGTCACTTCTTCAAACGCCGGGTCAGGGGAGCGGCGGCGGAGTCCGAGACTCGTGTACTCCCTGTCCTTACATGAGGATGAAGGGATGTGCTCGGTGTCGTGGCAGCTCACGCACGCGCGCGCACACACACACACACACACACACACAGGGCAGCAGCAGGCGTGATTACAGAACAGGGCGAGCCGGGGCCGGTGGATGTGGCCTATCAGTCTCTCCGGCCGCTGAATGAGAAGTAAATGAAAGGCTCTCTGATGGTGCCGGCTCGCGTTGCGTAATCCAGGCTCCGGAGCGAGGTCCCGGGATAAGCTGATTACGTGGCCGACTCATTTCCACAGCCCCTGAAAGAGCCGCGCGACGGCGGCGTGGCTCGGCGCTCTCGCACTCTGTCCCCACCTTTTCCGCCCGTCTTTTTATTCCTCGTTTACGTTACCGAGTGGAAATGGCACATACTGTCAATTCTGATATATATATATATATATATATATCTTTTTTTTTTTTTTTTGAATATTGAAAATCGGAAAGTGAAGGCAATGCATTTGCCTCGCCCCCTGTTGGCTTGGGTAGGTAATAATCCAGGTCTCCTCCATGTCCACAAATTGGACATTGACCAAACGCGCCTCAAAGAAATCAGTTGTGCTTCGTTCTCGTCTCACTGACATTTGGACAAAAGCTGAATGTTTGCGCCCAAACATCTCCACTAACACGTGGTCTGTACTTAAAGGTGCAGTGTGTAAGATTTGGTGACATCTGGAGGCGAAGTTGCATCCATCACCTCAGCCCCACCCTTCTGAACTTGCAGGGGAACCTATGGCAGACTTCAGTTGTCATTCAAACTCAACAGTACGTCCACTTTTACTATTGTAAAAAAAAAACATGGCGGCCCCCATAGAGAGGACCCCCTCCTCACGTAGATGGGCTCATTTAAGGGTTTTAACAGGTGATTATAAATTCATGAACATATCAGCATGTCATTGTTTTGTAGTGTTTTTCGAAGTTACAAAAATGACCAAAGTCTTGCGCACTGGAGCTTTAATTCCTGCATGCGGTGCCTTTTTCACGGTGCAGCTGTAAAACCACTCTCACCTGCCCGTCTGTTGTCACAGCCACGGCACATGAGCGCAGACTCACATTCACCCTCGGTCTCCGTCGTCTATTATCACCGCCCGGGCCCCCGGTTCTGTGCCACCACGTCTCCACGGCAACCGGACCAAATCAGTCACCTATTACAGGACCCGGGCTCAGCTGGCAGATGGGTTTTACAATCACTTTTGTCATATCCTTCCTCCGAACGGGCCGAGCGAAGATGAGGACGTGGCAGGGGGGGTCAGAGGCCTGCGTGACACTTTTATAATGAGAAACCTTTCCCCGCGACCTATTTTCAGGACCTAATGTTCCTGATGGAAACAGTGTTCATGAGAACAGTGCATCTTCCTGCGTGAGTATCATGAAGCCAGTTCTGGAGGAGTTCTCGTGCCGGTGATACACACTGACATTAGGGCAAGAGAGGGTCAACAGCTGTATCTGACGTTTACGGTTAGAGTCATTGATAGAGGTAATTAATTCAAAGGTGCAATAATTATGTATATATATATATATTTTAGATTGAGTGTGTTGCTGTGATGTTTCCGCACCTTTTATTCTAAAATCTATAATATATGTCAATAATTATATTCATCTTACCCTATGTATATTGAAAACAATAGCATAATAATTTGTATTTAGTATTTTTTTTTTATTCTTGTTTAATTTTGAAATTTTACTTGTTGAAAAAGTACTTCTATTTCTGTCTGCAGAAACGTAGAGAGCTAAGATCAATCCACTGATGTTTGTATGAGTATAAAAACACATGAATGTGATTTCATTAATGAGCCCTTCATTCTTTCACCGTGAGCTGGTCCTCTGCCGTTTTGCACCATCATGTTTTCACAGTAGCCCAGAATGGACGCCATTTTGGGTTTTAATGCCAACGGATGCGACCATAGATTCTCCCATATATTTCTTTGGGAAGGTTAAAGAGAGAATCATTCATCTGCAACATCCAACTTCACCAATAGATGTCACTAAATCTTAGACACTGCACCTGTAATTATTCAACGAACAATTGATTGAAGCATTTAAATAAAGTTTTGTGTTGACAAAGCACCAGGCTTTTCAGCATGTGTTTGCTCTGTTGGGTCACGACAATTAAAAGCGGCCAATCAGGAGGCTTGTAGCTTCATTACAGGACGACTGGATCACATGTATCAGCGTCCAAACTGTAATGAGGCAAATCCTCCCCTGTAATGAGCACATAAATCCACTGTGTAGCGATAAACCTGTAGAGAGGACACACACACACACACACACACACACACACACACACACACACACACACACACACACACACACACACTACCTGCCGGAATCCATATGTTTCATATAAATAATGAACCTTCCTCGACACATTTGTCCCGAGGGATTGAAATAAAACAAATCCGACCATTAATCAATAGTCCCGCCCAGAATAATCCTCGCATTTACTCGTACATGAGGGAATCTGCGGACGTTCACAGTGGCAATGGAACAGGTTCCGACCATGACTTCAAATCCGGCACTCGGTATCATCATTAAATACAGAGTGGACAGCGCATCATGTGATTAAAATCCAAAATGGAAACCTTGAGTCACAATGATAACCATCGCCATGGCGACCGAGTTAATATCATTTTGTCAATGAAGGACACAAAATGCAACTAAAAGCTTTGGAGCGCAACCTTATGCTCCGACTGTTGTAAAAGATGTGATGTTATGAATTCATGTTCCACAACTAACATATTTAAGTATTTTACCAATACATTTAATCTGTAATAAAACATAAAATATGAACACTGCATATTTATATGTATGAAATTGATTTTTAAACAGATTCAAAATGTTATTTCATTTTTCCACTTAAGGAGCATCTAGGTCAAGGGTCCCCAACCTTTTTTTCCAAACCGGGGGGAGCGGGATGTCGGGGAAGTGTTGGTGGGGGTGGTGGTTGTGGTGGGGGGGGGGGGGGGGGGGGGGGGGGGGGGGGGGGGGGCGTTGACGAGCTTGTGTGTCTGTGTGTGTGTTTGCCTGTGTGGGTGCGTCTCTGTCCATGGATCGATCTGCGCAGTACTTTCTGTCGCACGCTCTCAGTCGGCTTGTGGAATTAAAATTATATTTGATTATTAAATAATAATATTAAATGTACTATTAAGTCCATTTCTACATGCAGGCGATCAGCCCACCACTAAAATCAATGGTGCACATTGTTAATTAAAATTCTTAATTTTGACATTCATATTATTGTTAAAAGATAAAACGACATATTCACTGCCTTTGTCTAATTGCTATGAATTAATATCGTAGCTTTTTATAAAGCATGTTTTTATGATACATTGTCACAATTAAGAATTTTACGATTCGCAAATTAATTTTTGAATCAGTTTTCGCCGCTTTCTGTCTGGCTCTTCGTCTTCCTGTCCTCGTGTATTGATGCTAAAGTTTGCCGAGCGATTGAGTCGTTTAGTCTCAGCCGCATGTGGAAATGAGGCGGCTTCAAACGTTACGGCGGAACAGTTGGACACATCTCTCATCGCTCCAGTGCAGAAACTCGCCGACAAGCCGCCGATTTCTGTTCCTCGCCGAGGCAACGCCGCATTTGCCCGTTATTAAACCAAACAAAGCTTTACACTCAACTCCCCTCTCACGGAAAGGGAAAGCATTTAATCACGTCTCCCGCCAGCAGGTTTGTTTGCTGCAGGTAAACAATTCCTCCTCGATAGCGAGAATCCGAGGGAAGCGTTTTACTCCATTAGACCCGGCCGCGTCACAAAGGCCCGTACCCTTGAACGCGGCGGCGGAGAGCGCCGCTTCCCATTAGCGCTGTTGTCGTCCCGGGGCCCGTTACGCCGCTCCCATGACAACCACTGCAAATTAAAATGTGGTTTATGGCAGCAATCAAGAGGAGCAGAATTTTTTCCATCCACAGCTGTAGCAGAGGCTCCGCCTCCAGCGCTTGATGACAACAGGAAGTTGCAGGTTACCCGACAGCGCCGCCTTAAAAAGGGGACGCGTCTTCCGCTTAGCGTGAACAAAGGCACGAACACTCACCAAGTCCTCGAACTTGGTGATCTCCTCCTCCAACATGTCCGTCCCCACCTTGTCGTCCTCCACCACACAGGCGATCTGCAGCTTCTTGATGCCGTAACCCACGGGAACCAGCTTGGACATGCCCCACAGCAAACCGTCGGCCGCGATGGAGCGCACGCACTCCTCCAGCTTCGCCATGTCCGTCTCGTCGTCCCACTGAGGACGAGGACCAGCGTTACAGACATTCTTGGTGGACACCTGGGTGTAAAAAGCCGAGCGGGACACTCACGGGTTTGACGTCCAGTAAGATGGAGGACTTGGCGATGATGGCGGGTTTCTTGGCCTTTCGTGCCGCGTACTCCTTCAGTCTCTGTTCTTTCACTTTCTCCGCCTCTTCGTCGTCGTCGTCGCTGCCAAACAGGTCCAAGTCGTCGTCTTCCTCCTCCTCTTCCTCCTCCTCCTCCACCTCCTCTTCCTCTTCTTCAGCCGGGGCGGAGCTGATCTTCTGCTGGACGGAGGTTCCCTGAAAACACAAACCTCCACCGTCACTTTCCAGCTGCAAGACTAAGAGGAAATGTTGGTTAGTTTAGAAAAATAAATAAAAAAACCAACAGAAGGGAAACGTACGTTTGTGTAGGGGACTGACGGAGCGGGGGGCGGGGCCACAGCTGCCGGGGATTTCTCCAGAACCGCCACTCGACATTCTAGTTTGAAAAGTGCTGCTTGCAAGTGGTCGACCACTGAAGAGACCAGGTGACAAGTCATGAGCTTCGTTTGAGTCAAATCAATAATAGAAATCAAATACATCGACATACAGGAACATTACAGAGAGTTAGACTGAGGATTCTTTATTTGGGAACATCGACCCCTTTACACTTCATTATTTTAGTAACTTAGGGATTTTACTTTATATTGATGAAAAGTATGTGAGTTTGTCTGATGATGTTTTACAAGTAAACCACTAATAAAAATAAGTCTCGGTATTTTTAATAGACGTTCAAAGATGCTTCTGATTATGTAAATAAAAGGGAAAACAAATTCTATAAATTCTGTCTGCTGCTTGTTTGTAGTTTGTGAAAAGTGACTGTTGATCAATCATTTTAGAAAATGTCATCGTCCCACTGAGTTTAAAGTGAAGATTCACTCAGAGCTGATAAACAAACCCACCTTTGTGTAAACTATGGTTCTCCAGCTCCAGGCTTTTGATGCGTGAGATGATTTCGGCCTGATCTCCTGCTGCTGCTGCTGCTGCTGCTGCTCCACCGCCGCTGCTGCTGCTGCACATGGAGGTGGAGGTGGAGGTGGAGGTGCTCTGTGCCACGAAAACACAACGGACCAGATCAACTCACCGGGAGACACTCGACAACAAAACCTGAGAGTTAGTGTCTTTGTCAAACCTCAGACTGTCACACACACACACACACACACACACACACACACAGTCAGAGCCATCTACAGCCAGCAGGTGGCAGCACTGACTGAACCAGAGCTGTAGACGGACCTGAGCCACATCAAAGGACAAGCATCTACTGTGACTGTACAAATCAGCTGGCAGGACGAGAGAGGGGCCGAAACATCGCCCCCTGGTGGTGGACTACAGTATAGATCATAAAGCTCTGTGTGTTAGCACATGGGTTAAAAAAAATCTGAAAGATATCTGGGTACAAATTTAGAAATAAAGAACTTATCACCTTATTTATTATAATTGATGTATTAATACTTGTATATATTTTCGAATTCTCTACTAATCAAACCAGGTGAACGTTTCATGTTCATATTTTTTTTTTGTTTTTTTGTTTTTTTAAAGGTTTGAATGTTGAGTAACGGATGATTGACAGCTGACATCAACCAAACACGATGGCAGCCGCCGCATTCTGTTTATCCTGGATCGTTTCCGTCACATCCATCTTGTTTGTACAGTCGTTCAAAAAGGTGATTATGATCATGGTGAGTGAGGCGGCGAGTGGAGCGTGGACACGCAACCAGCCAAAGGTGTTTTTAGCAGCAGCTGCTTCCTGTGACACACGGGGTCCGGAGGAAACTTACAAAGTGGACGTGTTCGCTCACGGTGGGTGGGACAGACTCTCGCTTACACAGAGTTTTCTTCAGCTGAGGTGGTGGAGCAGAGGGGGGGTGTGTTTTTTCAAAAAAGCAAAACAATTCAGGGCTAAAGAAGAGAGAGGAATGAAGAACATGGAGATGAAGCGCTGGTTCACGGCTGCACGACAAAAGAGTCCTCGTCAAAGTTTTCACATTCTCGAGGAGAATAACTCGAAAACATCTGATTCAGAGGGAATTTTAGACTTTGAAATCATTTTCATTACATTTAATACAAATAAAGTCCTTATTTTTTCAACAAATGAGTTGAGCAGCTGTAGCTGTTTGATAAAGTCGTGAGGTGCAGTCATGAACCAGGCAGCAGGAGAATAAAAGCAAATCTAAAGTTCAAACAAACTGTAAAGGTGAAGAGATGATGATCAAACTCAGACTCTACATCTCCTCCTCCGTCTCTCTGGACGTTCGAGGGTTAACTCACCAGCTCACTACACTTCTCTTATCTACGCACGACAGGTCAAAGTCGTGGAAAAGACAGAAAGTGAGACACGGGTTTCCCAGAAGGACACGTAGCACTGGAACTCACTGTCAAGACCACGTGTCCAAATTACACAATCTGCTCTGAGCCGAGGGACGTGGCTCTGTCCCCTTCACAGCTTCAGATTCCAAATGTTTGGATCAATTAAAGTCTCCCAGGACAGAAGCTCACAGATCCGGTGTCGAGAGTCAAACCTCTCGTTTACAACAGCAGCTCAGTCCTTTCATCCACTGCCGTTTCCCTCAGCATCAAAGGAACGTGAAGGTCTGCCCGAGTCTGATCTCTGCCTCGGAAAGACTCGAGAAACAACCAGGTCTCTGACAGAGCAACACGTTGATGTTGTAAATACTCTGCACAATCCTGGCTCTAAATATGTAAATATAAAAAGCATTTGGACCAAAGTTCAGAGGAAGATTCAAAATTAAATGAAATTAAAAAAGAACTTACTCCGGCGAGAGATTTCTGGATGTTTTCTCGGGCTCGCGCGATGTCTTGTAGAATGGTGTTCGCTCCAGCATCCTAAGACAGAGGGAGAATGAATGTTAAATAGGTCAAATCAACTGTTAAATATGTAGATTTACATGTATGGAAACTACAACGCTAAAATGAGGAAAGCTGGTGTCGGGTAGTTTTCCCGTTTCCAGGAGCCATGTTTTAGGTTCAAGGATGAATTCTTGGAAATCTTTCAAATTCAAGTGTAAAAGAAGAAGTGGAGGAATGTACCTGTGCTGGTTGCGAGAGGCCGTTCACGTGTTCGTAGAAGCGCCTCTCCGCCTCGTCGTAACGAGGTTTGTCGAACCAGATCTTGTCCTGCGCCAGGAAGTCGACGGAACTCATGGTGCTGAAGAAAACAAAGAGCGGGAAATCATCAGAAACCATGACGGCTGCCACGAGGACTTATTTGATAAAGTGATGAAAGTCTTCTCTGGATTCTTTTTCTGATGAAAACTTTTCATTTCCTTTGAAATGTTCTCTCCAAAAACAGAACGTTTACAAAACAAAACTTGAATGAAGCAAAGTTGGCGAAAGGCAACCGTGGTTTGTCGTTGAGGAAAATGAAAAACACACATGAAAATAAAAAGTTTGCATGAGCCAAAGAAATGAAAAAACAAGATCAAACTCACACCCACAAACAAACAAACGCAAAAAAATAATAACGTCATAAAGATTAGAAAACAAAAGAGGGATGGACTGAAAGGTCTGCAGCTGCTCTATTCTCCCAGGTTGTTCGTACTTGTCCCTCAGGGGGGCGCTGGAGGCAACGGACAAGTTGCCAGCTTCTGGCCTCTGACCCTCCTTCCCCACCACCACATCCTTTTCGCCGCCGTATCCGTGGAAACGGCTCTCGGCCGCATCATAGCGCCACCTGTCCAGCCACACCCGCTCGCTGTCCGGGTGCAGGAAGTAGCAGACTCCTCCCACTCCGGCGCCTTCGTCCATCTCCACGACCTCTGCTGGCTCCTCCTCTTCCTGGATCGGGTGCAGAGCGTGGAAGATTTCCGCTTTACCCGGCTGGACCGGGCGCTTCTCCTCCACCGCCGCTTCCTTCTTTGCCACTTCCTCCTCTTCCTCCTCCTCCTCCTCCTCCTCTTCCACGAGGCTTTGCGGGTGGTCGCCACCTCTGGATGAGGCGGCGCCGCCGGGCCTCTTGGACGAGTTGTTGCCGTAGAGATTCTGGTAAAACGCAGCTTCGGCGCGGTCGTACAGCGGCTTCTCCAGCCACACGTCTCTGAGCAGCTCCACGGGAATCCGCGGCAGTCCGTTAATGGATTGCCGACCGGTCGGCGTGGCGGCGGCCCCCTGCTGGACGACGGGGGTCGGCGCGAGCGACTGGTATCCTTCGTCGGGTGTTCTGGACGCGACCGAGCGGTCGGGCGGAGACGGGAGGTCCAGAGAGTTTGGGACGGACGGCTGCGCGAAGACCTCGACAAAGCGACGCTCTGCTTGGTCAAAGGTCGACTTGTTCAGCCACACCTCCTCCACGACATGGTGGCAGGCCGCCTGCTCGCCATGGTGACAAGACGCTCCCGCGGGAGGCGCGTTGGCGGCCGATGGAGAGTCGTGGTCGGAGCGATTGCTCGGGGCCGGAGGCGTCCGAGCAGACCGGGCGGAGCCGTTGGCAGAACCTGCCAACCAGCACTGGTAGAGGCTCTCGGCTCGCTCGTACAGGCTGCGCTCGAACCACACGTTGGCGCACTCGTGCTGCAGCCCCATCACACCAGCAGAGGGGCTCGCCGGTTGGCTGCCGGCCTTTTTCTCCGGGCTCCCTTCGGTCTTGGCGTTCTCCTCGGCGGCGGCGGCGGCGCCGTCGGGATTGGCCGAACGTCTATTGCGCCATCGGCTTTTCTTGCCGCGCTTCCCGTCTCCGTTCAGGCTGCCGCTCTCCGGGGAGGAGGAGGCGGAATCTCCGTTCCTCTGACCCGATTCGCTCTTGTTCCGACGGCCCGCGGCCGAGTTCGAGGCCCGGTCAAACTGACGGGGGTTGGGAGACTGTTCGCGCTCCGACTGCTCCGACTGCTCCTCGGCGGAGCACGGCGAGATCTTCCGAGACATCGTCTTCAATCCATCGCAAGTAAGAAAAGAAGAGAATAACAAGTACAGGCTTGTGGGTTAGTTGGAGAGAAGCAGGACAGATACAAGTGAAAATCGTTTCCAGACAAACGAACAATATAAAACTGAAGGTCAGTCAAGTCGAGTCAGTGCGTTTCAGTTGTAGGACTGAAACACGATAAAGACTCAAATCTGGACAAAGACGCTTATGTTTGCGCTGACTGTCGAGTCGTCTTCACTTATTCTTCCCAAAAACAATTATTATACAACTGGTCAGAGGATTGAATCATTTCACGAGCGAAATGAGACGATGCAGAAAAGGTGAAACATGCGAGAAGTGGAAATATGACAGATGTTGAAATCAAAGGAAAACAATCACAAGATGAAGTTCATGTTTCACTGATTCGCACCGACTGACGTAAACACACATGCACAGTGTTCTGTGCTCATTGATCAGATAACGAGCAAGCCGGGCCTTTTTTTAATATGACGTAATAAAGTTACAAAACAGGAAATGCATTCCTTTGAAGTATTGTCGCGTGGATGTTAGTGACACTGATCACACACAGAAAACTACACCAGTGAAATGACTCGACAACAAAAGGTTCCGGCTCTGAACTCACCTGGCTCTGCTGAAGCTGCCGAGATCAAAGCACTATCAAAGTCTAACACTCAACAGGCTCTTTTCATCCAGTGAACCGTAAGACATGGAAAAGTACATGTATTTAACAATCAGCACCTTCAGATGAACAATTCAACCAAATACAGTGGACATAAGAAAAAAAAGACAAATAAATAAAGGTAGATGAGGAGGTTTGAGGGAATACTCACTTGTCAAAGTCTGAATGCAAGATAAGGAGAGAGAGGTTATTTGCCAGATGTCTGAGAAACACTTCACCTGCTTCACCGGTTTGAGGACAGAGCTGATTTGCTCGAGGGCACTGACATTATTGGACTGTCCCTTTAACAATACACACCAATCAGACACTGTCCGTGCACAGCACATTAGCATGTCGTCACAGTGTGTAGCATTTACAGCAAACATGGCAGTTTATCGCTTTATAAAAATAAAAAAATCACGTGAGCGGTCATTTCATCGCCTCATTTGACTATTTCAGAATAAAATCTTGTTTCTTTGTTGACTGGTTCCTTCAGGTTAGCGACAAAATCAATCCGCAACGTCTTTCAAATGTTTTTTCTTAGATTCAGATTTCACGACCT
>JAFBJT010004642.1:0-17500 GCA_016785325.1 Chascanopsetta lugubris | reverse complement strand
AATGACCCAAATGAAAACTTAGGCCATCAAAGACTTTCCTTCTTGCTTTGAAGGGAATGGTCAGATGATTTATTCACATTATTCATATATATAAAAGTAAACAATTATTATTTATCTTATTATGTGACACCTATGTGGAAATTGTATTTATATCATTGAAATACAAAAAGTCAAGGTTTTGCAAGTATAGGTTTTGCAAAGATCTTGTTAACGATTAAACATAAAACATAAAACTTGTGAAAACTAATGAAGGATTAAGGTTCACGGACGGAACCAATGACTTCTGATCAAAATCCAGGAAAATGTGACACTTGTTTGTCAACAATTTCCCCGTTTCCTGTGGAGAATACCGCACGAGTGTTGATGACCCTTTGTTTTGAAAGAACAGAGGGCTGTTTCCCCAACATGTGTAAATGTGAGACATTTCAACCTGATATCTTAAAACGTCGCTGCGCAGGAATGTCAGTGGCGACTTTGCCCTTATTTTCCCCTTTTCCAAAAAAAAAAAAAAGCAGCAGTTAGAAAGTGGATGCATTACATTTGAGATGGCGCTCCCCCTTCCTGCACCTTGAACCGGCTCTTGAATGCAGGCCTTGTGGGTCTCCTGGGCAATATTGACTCAGACATACCAATGTAAAGTTGGGTAAACAATGACAACCATGCACTTAAGTCGCCGTCCAATCGGGAGCCGGCACAGACACAAACAAGCAAATGTACATTTTCAGAAAAGGCATCACATTTGTCTTGTCTCGCACAGCGTTTTCTTTATTTTCACACATCGTCCGCATGAGCTCCGCAGGGGTCCGAGCTGATCTCAGGTGTTGTACTGTAAACAACCTCATATGTAACTAACTAACTGTTTGACCCGCTTACGCACCCACCATCGCCAATTAAGCCCTCTGCCCTTCATTCTGGCCTTACCGCATATTTCCCGTTAATCAGTGAAGCTCTAAATGTCATGCCCCCCCTTCCCCCCCCCTCCTCCTCCATCGCAACGCAGGTCACGGCTGACTAAACGCTGTCATTATGGAATGTGCCCGGTATTATCTGCAGTTGAGCCTTTCATTGAGGGTCTTTGTTGATTGATGGGTTTTTGTTTTGCTGCACTTTCCCGGGGGGGGGCGTCTGAGCGCACAGCGAAAACTCTGTTCTGCATGGGACACAAGTGAAAATCAGCATAATTGCACTAATTGCAGCCAATTTCTCAGTGAATGGACCCTGCTGTCACATTTCACAACAAGCAGGGGGACGAGAACATCTCATGGTCCCCCAGATGGAGATGAAAGAGAGCGGGGGTGGGGGTGGGGGTGGGGGTGGGTTTGGAGGAAAAGAAACACAGTGATGGTTCTCTATTCAGCTGGATGGAAAGGCTTGTAATCTCATAAACATTTAAACAAATAAAAAAATTTAAAAAACCCAGAGGAGACAAAGCACAGCTGAAAGTGATGTGAGAATCCAAATCAAGCATCCAGGGCCGCACCAGGGTCACCTCCAGCATCAGGGGCCCCCACCATTTCCATTCAGGACCCAAAAGTCGCGATATCCTGCGCGATGGGCGAGACTGCACCCCCCGGCCCCCCACCCCCCCCCCCCCCCCCCCGGAGGTTTCTCCTCCAGGGGGGAACGTGAACCGAGTGAACCCCCACACAACATCTGAGAGCAGAACAGTCACGAGTGTCAACAAACGCTCGGGGGGGCATTCCTCTGCCTCCTCTGTGCCCCGGGCTGGATGCATCCAGAGCTTAGGCCAAACACGACGCGCCCCCGCCCCCCTCCACCCAAGACCAGCACCCCCACCACCCCCACCCTGCAATACAACACAGGATGGAATATAAAGCCCCACTGGGAAACTGTGGCCAAGTAGCTTTGTTTACTGAGGACACAGCTAATTTGTTTATCCAGCATCAGGTCCAACACTTCCACAGGAAGAGCCCCCCCCCCCCCCCCCCTCCTCACACACACGATTTCCTTTCCCCATAACGACAGTTATCAGACATGTGTGGCCCACACACTTTTAAAGGTATTTGACATGATTTAAGGGCTATACAACTGAATGTGTGTCGCAGGAAATATTGTGGTTTCCTCATAGTGTCCACCGCTCCAGTTCCTGTTTTCCCTCTCTATCGGAAACGCTCTGCAGAGCTCCTCACAGGAAAGCCCCCCTGCCCCCCACAACGTCTCTGATTGGCCGACCAGCCCCGTCTCCGCTGATTGGTTAGAAAAACGTCTCCGAATCAGTGAGGATGTTTACTACACGGTGGTGGTATAGCACCACTGAGCTGCTTTCACTGGAGAGTTCCACCACCAACACTGTGTCTGGTTACTCGATTACAGGGGTGTCAAACATACGGCCCGCGGGCCAAACCCGGCCCACCAGAGGGTCCAATGGCAAAGTTTCAATAAAACTAAGTGCTGTTTAAAAAATGTGTGACCATTTTCAGAATGTACCTCTCTGCACCTTTCTCCTCCTCCTCCTCCCCCTCCTCTTTATTTGCTCAAGCCCATCTACACCCCCCCCCACCCCCACCTTCCTCCTCATATCTGCACCTCACACTGGGTGGGCTTCCTGGGAGTTAAGACTGACCTTTCAACTTCACTTTGACCTCCGACCTTGTTGCTGTAGGCTCCTGCACTTAGGCCACAATAGCACCTGCCACTCACCCAACTTTCCATCCTCTCCCCCCTCCCGACATCCCATCACCACCCCTTGCCCTCCACACCCCACCCTCCCTCCTTTGTCAGTCTACATACCAGGGATATATGGGCTCCTCTGGGGTCTCACATTCAGGGGACAAACAGGGAAGACAGAGAGAGCACTGTTGTCAATCTCAAAAACTTTGGCCCTCTGGATCTATGAGTGATGGGAATTCTGCTCCGCAACACATGAAGATGACACGACACACAAGTCTGTTAAAGGTGCAGCATGTAAGATTGGAGAGACATTGAACAAATTTGTCAGAAAAATATGTCTATAACATAATTGCATATTTAACGTTTTTAGATGTATAATCAACTCAATTTATGAATTTTTATTACCCTTGAATTTGAGCATCAACTGTGGGTCCATCAGGAAGTAACAGTTGTGAAATCATGCATCAAGCAAACAACCAAACGGCTCCAACAACACAACTTTGAAAGTATTCATCGATATAGCAAGGATTCAGAAAGTTCAGATACCCATGTTTGTGTATAGTTATATACTGCCACCTGCTGGTGACTAATATAACTCCATGCAGAACAACACTGGAGGAATTCATTGCTCTGAATGAGATTTTGTGGCAATTGTTCCCCAAAAACCATTATTGGTGCTTTCCTGGACAACATTAATTACCTCCCCGTATAAGAATTAGAAATCTACTTGCATGTTCTTATTCATCCTTCTATCACTTCTATTCCTAAATATTCAGTCAACAATCGTATCATTTTCACATTTATACTTTGTTCATTGTGTGATTAGTAGATTTAAAAGTGTTGTGTTGTTTCTGATACCTTGATGTAAATGGTATCAGGATATGCACGTCATGGATGAAATAAGGTGTGTTGTAGTGGATGCACAGGAGAGCCACCTGTCAGACTCAAGCAGAGCCACCATATGGTTCACCGGCTTCCAAATGAAAGCAGACCAACACTGGAAATGTTCATTTCAGTGAAGAATCGTTTCTTTGGATAGAACACTCAGGAATTTAAGAGATCTTTGGACCTTGGATCCTTGGGGAAAAAAAATTTTTTTTTTTTAAAGTGACTTTCTATCTAGCCTCCTTATTTTTTCTTTATTTGTTTCCTATTATTCTTCCATAACTAACATTTAGAGCGCCTTGCAATTGTGTTTGAAAAAGGTAGAATATGGGCAGGCGCTAACAAAATGCTAGTTTCACACACAAGTCTGTTACAGGTGCAGCATGTCAAATTTGAGAGAAACTGAAATTATTTGTCAAAAGAATTTAATGTACATAAAATAAAAACACTGATGTTTATCAACTGAAAAGGCTTACGCAGAGCTGCACCTTGCACATACACCTACTCCCAGGGCATTGACTTTCAAACTTCAATTAGGAAAATGGAGAACAGATGTCTTGCTTTGCCTTTGACACTGTTCAGTCCCAAAACTGAAATTTTCAACATTATATGCAAACATAAAATGACAAGTCAAGGTTCCAACTGCTCAGAACTTTTATTTCACAGGAAATGAGGGTTAAAATTAAATTAAAATATAAAATTTAGATGAAGAGGTTTGTTTTTAAAGGGGAGGTGCTGACAAGGAGTAGGTCGCCCTCCAGAGGCATGACCGGGAAAAATGGAAAGCTACAAAATGTAGTTTGCATGATGAACCGCTCATTCGAGACGTTATGTATAAAAAAAGGAGACAGATGCAGTTAGATTATAAACCCCACCCCCATCTAGCATGTCCTCATATGTAATCAGTGCTATAGCTCTCTCTCCTTTTCCTTATTCTTCCAGGAAGTGTTTGATAATTTCTCATCTTCACCCGCTCTCTCACCACCACTAGAATTCTCTGAATCGTCTCATTCTGCCTTAATGTAACATCTTTTCCTGCAGTTTTGAAAAAGTAAACAAAAATTCCTTCAAAAATAAAATGCCACATTTCAGGTTCTACTATTACATATACAGTATATATATATATAAATACATACATAAATATCTTACATATACAACCAATTTTTGAAAGGGGGGGTAAAGAGAGAACCCAAAAGACGTATGAGGACTTGTAGAAGTGGGGGGGACAAGGCAATTGGGGCCCTGGGTTGCTTGTTGTGAAGGTAGTGTGTCTTATCGAGTTGCCTCTTTTCCTTGTAGCTTTAGACGTACTCACAATCTCACACACGTACACATACACAGCCTTTGGGGAACAGGTGAGAATGGAGCGCATTCCTCAGTTGGCCCAGTAGGGGGAGCTGCCATAGCTGGACTTACTGCCCTGGGTTTTCTGCTGCATGCTGTTGGACTGGCTGCGTGGTCCAGGACCACCCTGAGGAGAGCAAACCGTTTATCAGTATACTTAAGGGATCAATCATTTTGTGACAGCCTGCCCAAGTACGTGACACATGAAGAGACCTGGCTTTACCTGTCCCTCCTGTGTGAGATGATGGTGCAACAGCTGGGAGTGGGGCTGTTGGTGGGGTTGTAGGATGTGGAGGAACGGAGCAGGGGCGTAACCGGGTGCACCCCCAGGGTTCAGGGGTCCTGTTCCCCCGAGGGCTGAAGGTAGGCTGAAGGGAGGTGGTGTCCCTGTGTGGAAGCCCTGCTTGTCGAATGACTGAGGGCAAAGAAGGGTCAAATAGTAAAATTGAGTTCTCAGTTCAAATGGTGTCAGATGAAAGTCATCAACCCAAACACTTATTTTGCAACTTCTGCAAATGAACCTATTTCAAATGAAATTGGGGAAACGGGCAGAAAGATCAGAGACTAAGCCTTGGGTGAAGTATATGTACTATCTGACCAACCACGGGTAGAGTTTGTTATTTGAAAAATTAGCATGAGTGCGCTACACTTTGAAGAAATGAAATTTGCCACATTCTCTTCCACATCCGTTTGTCCATCTGTGAAAACTGGAACATCACGACTTTTGAGCAAGTGAGCAGATTGTTTCAGGTGACAGGTTTAAATGAAATAACTGGTGTTTCTAAGAGTATTATGAGGGCTTAAGACATTAACATGTTTTTTACCTCAGACAACCAAATAAGGACTCCTCTTTTAAGCTTATAGGCAGATCTCCTGTTAATGTTTTGATTGTTTTGTATTGAGAATTTAAATAAGTTAATTCATTTAGGTTTGACTAAGACTTGTCTTTAAATCAAACTAAACACAGTAAAGGTGTATCACCTGTGTTTTGCTGTAGATTGAACCTCCCATGTCAGGTACTCCTCCACTGGTACCTGACCCTGACAGTCCTGGTGCTGAGAGGCGAGCAAAGAGAGGGACAGGGGAGGAATTGGGGAGCAAAGGGGGGGGGGGGGGGGGGGGGGGGGGGGGAGGGGGGGGGGGGGGGGGGGGGGGGGTACGAAAATAAGAGGAAAATCAGGGGTTTAAAGGGGGAGGAAGGACAATTGTGATACATCAGTATTGGTGAGTGAAAATCAGGCACTGTGTTCATTTCCACTGTTAGTGCAAGGGGCCAGCCAGACGGAAGAAGCAAATTAAGTGAGGAGGTTTTGATGCATGTTTCTCTCATTTTCTCCAGCCCTTGGCTTCGAACCCATTTCTGTGCACATGAAAGTGCAGTCACACACACGTGCATATACACACCTCTCTCCAGAACACCCTTGAGAACGGAATCGTCAGAAATGGTTGAGCGTATCCAATTTCCCCCGCAGGAAAAAGCCCACTGACTTTGTGTGCGTGTTGTTAAATTGTGGGCGCATGTGTTGTGTGTGTACCTTTCCCAGGGCCGCTGCCCGCTGACTTGGCCTGTGACTGAGCAGAGCCTCCGTACCCTCCCTTACTGTACTCCCCAGCGTGGGCTTGAGACAGGTCATCAAAGGCTGAAGGAGGTGGAGGAGGAAGAGTACAGAGGAAGAGAAGGCAGATCGAGCAGAGAGGAGGGGGGGTCGCAAGGGAAAGACGGGGGAAAGGTGAGGTGAAGAGAAGTAGAGGAAATAGGGAAGGGAAGAGAAGAGAGGGGGGGCATAGGAGAGAGAGGCAGTAAGGTAACCTGACTAAAATGGCAGCTGTGACTATATTGAGCCGTGTCCAACTTCAGCAGGGGGTTTGAGCTATGCATGCAGCACAAGCAAAAAACGCAGAGCCAACTCCACACACACATGCAGCATTTTATATCTCAGGTTTTCAATAAAGGAGTGGAAGTTGAATAACGATTTTGCCTCCCCTTCACACCTGATGTCTCTCTCTAAACACGTACAATAACCCTTCAGGTAAAATACAACACTGGCTTTACAGAAGTAACTTGCTGAAAAAAAGAAAACATTGTTAGTTGATAACACTCAAATACTTGTCAGGCCTCATCTCCCAAGTTGTTGTGAGAAACTGTGTCACTGTGACAGTTTGTTTGGCAGAAATAATTCAAGGGAAAACTGTGCTCGAGTTCAGACCGACGCCCACCGCTACCCTCCAAAATAATCATTTGCCCCTGAATGGCATATGAAAATAATTCACTTCAACCTCTCGACTCTGAAGAAAATTCAGTTAGATGAATGAATGTGAGAATGAATGAATGACTGAATGAGTGAATAACAGCTTTGTCAGACAGAGGCCTGTTTCAATCTTCATCTCACCTGTGCCGTACGCATGCTGTCCATAACTTGGTTGGTGCTGTTGATGATACTGATTGGACGGGTTCGCCAGGCCCATTGCAGCCTGCTTGGCTGAAGCAGGAGGCACAAAGACGGTGGGACCATACTGGAAGGCTGAGGGAACTCCAGGCATACCAGCATAGTATGGAAGACCTGGGAAGAAAGAGGATGAAGTGTGTAAAGATGAACGTGTTTTCTCTGCAATTGTTTTGAATTACAATACAGGAATAGAAAAAATTATTGGCATTGTTTTAATTAAAAACATTACATAAAAAACGTAATTTTCTTAAATTATGTTAAGCACTTATCTATTTCACTTCCAGTGATAAGTCCTTAAAAATCAAGCAAAAAATACTGATGTGGACAAAACAAACGAAAGCTAAAATGTGTGATAAGAGTTGTGAGTGTGTCAGGGTGGAGTGTGTGTGTGTATGTGTTTGCACATATGGGTTTCCCAGATAAGAATTTTGCACCTCAACATTATAACAAATACATTTGCTTTTCATTACCAGTGTATCCATAGCCAGGGGGCAAAGGGGGGTTGAGGAAGGCTTGATTCTGTGTCTGTTGACCCTGGCTTTGTCCTGTGCCCTGGCCCTGTGTTCCTGCCTGTGGTGCCTGCTGGGGCTGAGACTGCCCCGCTGCTGAGGACAGGCTTGTTGGTGGAGCTGGAGATGAGGACTCATTCCTTCCAAACTTTGTTGCCTCACCTTGACAAGAAATTGTGGGAAACACAAAGATGAACACAAGCCGGAAAAGGGTTAAAAACAGCAATAAATCAACTCGATATACTACCATACAATAAAATTTACATCAAGCGGTGTCAGAGTGAGTTTGCAGAGCAAAATGTGGCTTACCAGAATATGGATTATTAGCAAGGCCATCTCTTCCAGGCATAGCAGCCGTAGTACCAGGGAATGTTAAACCATAATAGTCCTATTAAAAAAAGGGAAATTAATGGAATTATGAATACAGGCAAACAGCTTTAAAGGCACTACTAAAAGCAAATGGCAAGAGGGGGAATCACAGAGTACATTCGGCAAAAGACTCACCATGGGTAGGCGAGATTGCAGCATCTGTAAATCTTCATATCCATAAATCTGCTGTTGAAAAGGTTGGGGGGAAGAACATGTTAAAAGTGTTGGAGTTTCTATTATGTCACAATCTTACCCTCACATTTCATCTGAGCCTCCCATTAACTTTCATCAGTTTCAGGTTTGATGACACTCTATACATAAAAAATCTGCTGGACATCGATCATCTGAATACGCTTTCTAGAGTGGATGTTATAAGGAGTGAACTAATTTGTTATGTCAATTCCAATTAACAGCCATTTAGATTTAGTGATACAACTCTTCCTTTTCCCTTGGAAAAATCCCAACAGACAAATAATCTAAAATCAGGTAAACAGAAGATGAGAGATATATAATTACTGGGTAGGCAGGGAGCAATCCTCCAGGTCCCATGATGTACTGGTTTGCCAGGAGAGGCGGCATTCCCTGGGCCAAATTAGGGGGAGCTTTACCTGTGGGGAGAGACAAGGAGGAACTGCATTAAAGCACTATTTACATAACAAAAATGATATCTTGTAATGTCAATTTTCTATGATTATTTTTATTTTCATTATCATTGTTATTAATAATAAGAATAATATGTGATCTATGTAAACTATGAACCTACCAGATGTGGTGGGAAGCATCGGGGCTGTCCGGCCACTTGAGGCTGACAGCGTGATGTTTGTGCCATTAGGAGTTAGTCCTGGAGCTCCAGACAGGTGAGGACCATTGTTGACTGAGCTGTTGACAGCAAGGGTGGCTGATGAACTGGGATTGACAACTTGGCTGGAGGATGAAGATGAGAAGGCATGAAGATTGCCACTGCTGCTGCTCTCCTCATTACTTATCTGATGGGCAGGACAGAAGAACAGGAAGTTTAAGTACGGTGTAATGAAATTCCCTGTAGATGAGAAGAAGGTATCACATTTCCAAGAATGTGAAAAATGTATAGTTCAGTTCACTTTTCTGTAAATGTCTCATCAATGTAAGAAAAGAAAAAGTGATCTGCCATAGAGGCCACCCACAGCTGTAATAAAAATGATTTGTTAATATAGCTGTTGGGGCACTTGAAAAACGATTTCATATTGCAAGAATCGTTCATACTGGACCATTAAAAGAGTTACATTTGATTTACTTACCGTCAGGGAGGAACTTGTGGTAAGGGGTGATCCAGATGAGTGGGTACTGGTCACGTGACTAAAAACAGAGTAAAGTGATTCCATCAGTAAAATTAAATCCGATGAAGCCTAACAAGCCACATCATCCGGAAAGCATGGGAGATTCAGTATGAGATATTTCCACATCATAAGATTAAGATATGTGCTTGTAACCATCATTATCTCCGGACAAAAAGAGGAAGGAGACAAAACAACAACAACCAATATTCAAACAGTGATCGTTAGAATCATCCCTCACCTGGTGAGCGAGGAGATTGGAGTCGAGTGTGAAGGTGTGACTGCTGGGGAGGGGATGTGATGACTGGGACAGCTTTCACTTGTCATGACAGGAGACTCGGTTTTCACTGCTCGGGACAATGATGTAGCTGATTTGAAAACAAAAAGAAGGTGAACTTTGAGTATGTTTTTTGGTCCATGCCACAACTTGATAATGTATAATTTGTCCTGGTCTTTTTCAAACCTCATCTTCTCTACAGATAAGACTTTCCATTTCCTATCAAACGCATTTACAATCAATATATAAAATATATTAGATTTTACTGGCTGCTCCACAACGATTCACTTGAACCGACAGAGCTGAGAGGACTTACCATCCTGTGTACTCTGTGTCTTTGTCCCACTGTAGCCGTTCTGAAAGGTGGGCAAGAAAAGACTTTGATTAAACATTCAGTTTTAGAAGGTTTGTTTAAAGATGGTTTGCAGTGAATTAATTGAGGTTAGCTGCCGTCACTATGTGGGTGTTATTTGGAACATTCAAGTAGTCAAAAACTGTTTTCTGCTCACCGTGAGAGGTCCACCCGCAGCTGATGTAATGTCTTTGCCCTGTGAGAGGCCAAGATGAGGCGGCAGTGACCTTTGGACGTTGCTCTCCACACGGGTGGCTGTGGAAGGTGCTGCAGAAGTACTAGGAGCTGCTGCACTGGGGAGACCCAGGGAGGGTGAGGGCGTGGCACTGGGTAAGCCCAAAGATGGTGAAGGGTAGCTGGGATCCGACACGCCCGAGGGTAAGCTGGGTAAACTGCTAATGTGTTCACTGTTCACCAGACAAGAGTGAGACAAATGCATACGCATAAGAATATGACAAAAGTAGGTCTGTATATCATTCTCGTTAATTCAGTAATTTTGCTCCCATGGTTATGGTCAGGGAACTGATTAATAACGGATGCAAAACTACAAATTACACAGAGAAAAACCAGTCACTTAAAAATCCACTCTCACACACCTCACAGGTCCTGGCTTAGAGAACAGGCTGCTCTGTGGCTGCTGTGTGGGAACAGCGGGAGGGACAGACATGGGTGATGCAGCTGCAGGAGCTGGGGCCTGAGTGGGGGCGTGAGTAGGGGCATGTTCCCTGGTCAACTCCATCTGTGCCATGTCTCCTGCTCCACTACCCGCCTCCGACCCAAAGTCGAGCGCTCCAAACTGAAAATTCAGGCCAGACATATCTGCTGAGCCTGGCATCTCCACTGCTGATGAGGGGATCTGAGGGAGAAATGGGAAAAAAAAAAATAGAACAGAGCAAATATGTTTAATCACTTTCCGAAAACTAGGGATGGTAGTGCATAAACATGTGACAGTGCATACATCGTCATCATTACTTTTTTATCAGCCTGCAAGTAAATATTGTTTAATTGCATAGCATGAATAAATGGTTGAGCTTTAAGATGATTTACCTTGGAGGGAGGGGGTACTCTGCGTCTCTGTGTCTTGAGCTGCCTTTGAGGGACTTCTGTAATGGGAGGTTCCATTCCTGGCAGCTTCAATCCCGGAGATGCTCCTTCTCTTTGGGCGGGGACGGAGGACTCGTGACCTGGAGAGGACAGAGAACATTAGACATGTTAACAAAACACCTATGAAAGTAATTGTTAACCAGATGACATGCAGCCATAAATCTTGATATGAAGAATCGTGCCGCACCCTCTTCTACTGTTGTTACTCCAATTAAACATGACAGGTAAATAGCTTTCTTTTTTAAACCCTAGTGCATTGTTGATGATAAATGATGCTTTGTTCATGCAAATTGTCAAACTTCAATAACATGAAATAATATTGCTCTGAAGCCATACCAGGTGGTGTGGGGACTTGCGGTTGTGACAAACTCAGAGATTCAGAGAGGGGTTGGATGTTGGACTGCTGTTGCCTCTGAACGAGCTGGCTGAGCACTGCGGATGGCTCTGGTTGAACCTTCATCTCCACTAAAGAAATTGAGGGCAAACAAACATTTACTTATGCTTGCATTTCTGATAACAACTAAGATTGGGTTGGCATATGTTTACCGTCTGTTGGATTCACTGGGAGACAGAACTTACTGTGTTGGGCTGTAGCAGGGCCATTCTCTACTCTTTGAGGCTTGATGTCTAAAGATGGAAAAGAGGCCGGAGAGGGACTTTGCATCGGAGGTGGTCCTACGTCTTTGGGAACATTACTGCTGCTGCTGGTGGTGGTTGCACTGGTTAACGTTTGACTGGTTCTCTGACCTAGCCGAGGTCCATTCAGCTGTTCTGATGTCCTGATGTCAGGCGTGGGTGCCGGCTTAGTTGAACTCAAAGAGCCAAAACCAGAGCCCAGGACTGAGGACTGAGTTGATGGAAAAGAAAATTAACAAATGAACCCTCTTATACCTTGTATCAGTGTATATGACATGACATGAGTGTTTGTGTGACTGCGTACCAATGCAGCATGTGCATAGGTGGTGCTAGCAGAGGCGGCGTGGGCATAGCTGTTGGCGGTGGCATGTGCATAGCTGTGAGTTGCAGTGCGCCCATTGTGGTGGGAATTGGTAAACACCAGGCTTTGGCCCAATTCCTCAGCGGAGGGGCCGTCAACTATCGCCCCCAGGTCAGAGTCCATGGAACCTCCTACAGCCACTCCAGCCTTAGACAAGAGGGTAGCCAGGTCCATACTGAGTAGAAGTGCAGAAAGGGAGAAGATGGAGAACAGGAGGAGGTGACAAGAGGAAGAAAGTAAAGTTTCGATTATTAGTCAACAGAGATGAGACATCTGCAGCGATCCGAGCTGACTGGACTTTAGCTGAAACATCTTACTTGTGTCCAGGTGTGATGTGGTTTCCTGGTGCAGAGGAGGCAGTGAATTCTTTGGTCTCAGACAACTGTAAGAAATGACTGGACATTAAATACATCAATCACCATTGCCTTAATACAGTTACACCAGATTAAATGGACTGTGTAAGATTTAGTGGCATCTAGAAAGTATGTTATACTGTACAATGGAATGCAAGTCACCCCTCCAACTTTGTCAGAGGCTATATAAATGTCTTCAGTTGACTAAAAGACTATGTTGTCCATTAGGCTCACCGTTAAAAGATGGCAACATTGCCACCTACTTAGAGAGGCCCTGCTCACAGTATCAATATTAATCTAGGGCTCATTACAAATTACAGATAAAGGGCTCGTTCTAGGGTGATTATACATGAATGAAGACAGTATGAGGATAATTATATATCCATTTTTGGTCAGCGAATCACTCTTATTTAGGTTTCCTTATATGGTTAGAATTGAATAAGTAAGAGGCCAGTAGACCACTATAGACTAGAAATAACAAAAAGCATCTCTTTCAAATGATCAAGAAAGGCTGCCTTACATCATCCTCATTCCAGTCCTCTGCAGCCCAGTCTTCCGTGTTGCCCGATGTTCCTAAGATAGAGAAAAACCTCTTAAACACTGTGTAGATATGATACAACAGTGACATGACAGCGCATATGACATTCAAATCATAAACCTTTGAATCGGCTGTCAAGATTAATTGAATGATTTCCATTTGAATCCAACCATTTTTCAGGGACACTGGAATTTTGTGTCAACTTGACTATGACAATAATCTCAAGTTATAAATTAAGTTGTGCAGCAAAGTCAGAAAATGCCATCAAAATAAGATCTCATTTGTTGTGTTGTTTTCCTTACCACGTGCATCAGCAGACTCGTTCCCGTCCCCTTCCCACGTCTCCTGCCGAGCTCCAGCGTTGGCTGAGTAGTCTGCAGGATTGAAGGTGCTGAAAAAGGCAGAGTAGAAAGAAAAGAAAGCATGAAAGGAAGCTGAGAGGGTGAGCATGTGAAAGAAATGATTTCATTTGTTGCTACTGATGACATGAAACAGCAGTGTATTTGTTTTTAAAAGAGGGAGATTCAGAAAGAGTTTTTCAACACAGTTTTTTTTAGATATGTGCTTGTAATCACCATCACCACCTCCCCATCCTACCACAAACTTTTAATTTCCAATAAATCAATTCTTACCCCATTCCCTGGGAGGAGAACCTGTTGCCAACAGCTGCTCTTCCTCTTCCACGAACCCCCACTCCTGAGAAGAAAAAACAACAAACAGATGACGTCTGCCAATTGGCTTTCTTCAGCCAAGACAAATGTGGTGCTAACTTAAATAAAACCAAAAGACATGCAAATAAATAATTATTCTTATTTAACTGGCCACACCTTAACTAACCCTGCCATTCTTGAATACGACAATCTTATCAAAAGATCCAGACAGATTTCAACTTGAAAACATCCTCCCTGAACAACACATACGCAAACAGCTGCAGGGCCTAAGCACATTCCACACATGTTCAGTGCGACAGAATTCTCACTCCCTGCAGACACAAATAGATGTTCCCAGCTACATCACCAAAACAAAGAATGTAAAACACAGCAGATCATAAACAAGGATGGAATTTGAATAAATACATGGGAATGTTTGTGGAATTCCATACATTATATAAATACAAGATCCTTCATGATTTTTACAAAACAAACTAGAGGTTTGCTTTAGTTGGAAATGGCAATTTGTTTTTCAATCCAAGGATGCTCCTCTCATCAGTGGAACAATGTTTTATTTGTAATTATTATGATGGTAATGCATCTACGGTGCAGAATAATGATAAAAGATGTCTCATTTCCTGTACTGCCCACCTCTGCCTCTACCTCTGCGTCCACGGTCCCCTCCTCTCTCTCCAGGTGCCACTTCAAACCCATTCTCCTCCACACGACCTGAAATCACACAAACATGGGGACATGAAAATTAAAACATTAGAAATGTAAATGTAGTTGACGCCAAACTGCCATAGACTTTTGAACCCTTTCCCAATAAAACATGGTAACCAAATGTAGAACAGGTTTGACTACCTGGAAATATGATAAACATCAGGGGTGGCAATGTTCTGCATCACTTTGACCACATTCTTACCTTCACGCCCTCGGCTGATTCCTCTGCCCCGCCTGTTGGATCCCCCACGTCCACGACTGGCTTCCCTCTCTCCTCCCTTTCTCTCTCTGCTCTCCTTTACCTCCGAGGGTCCACCTTCCTTCCCAAGACTCCGCTTCTTCCCCACAGTCTCCCAGGAGTTCTGACAGGAGTCAACAACAAAAGGTTGACCAATTTGTAACCTTACATCTGGCAGAAAAAATACCAGAGACTACACATACAATTGACATAAGGTTTGTGCATTTGCATATGAAGTCTTACTGTGTCAGAGTTGCTCTCCAGCAGCAAATTGATGGCTTTGTTTACATCTTCGTGGCAATCATGGAGGGCTACCATGCACTCATCGAGAGTCTTCCCAGTTACCTCAATCAGCTGTATGCAGTCAAAAAAATTACACAATTCAGGGTAATGTGTTGGTAATCTAGGAGAGATCTTTCTTTAATTGTGCATATAAACAAAGAAATTACCTGTTTGACCTTGTCTTCAAAGTCAGAATAATTTTTGTCATAGATCATTTGGGCTAAACGAATCTGTTCTGCTGTGGCCTGAAAAAGTTCAGAAAGAAAGCAATCAACAGCTTAATCCTTCACAAAAAGATGTGATGAAAAGTAATTGTACAAACATCCTTTCAGGTTGAACAGAATATTGTGGGAAGCAATTCCAAATGCTCACCTGTATCTGTTTTTGAGGCTGTGTTGCCTGTGTGGCGCTGGGGAGCGTTCTGTCCCTAGTTCCCCGGGCTTGATTGCTGACCACTGAAGTCATCATATACAGTATATACAAAACAATGTATGTACAAAATAGAAAAATCTGGAAGAGAGAGGAGGGATAAAGTAAAATGATAGCCGATTATGAGATGGTTGAATGTAATCAGAAGTCCTGTTATCATAAAATAATGAAATAAACTACAAGGCAAAGGACTCCTCGGGGTAAAGTCACACAGTAAGTGAATACAAGTCACTGTGCCCTTCAATTATCACTAAAAAATAATCTTTGTTTTGATTGTCCTTTCCTGCACTCTGCAAAAACATGATGATGTAACATGGCAGCAAACGTAGGGAACTTCCATCCAATGTAAAATGTGAGGGCTCAATCAGAGTAATAAGAAAAATAACCCAAACATTTAGCTGAACGTAAATTTAACATTACAATTATTGATTTGTCTCATTCTGGACATAATACAATACAGATTTGATCTGTAATACCCACTGTTAGTGCAGTGTACAGAATAAAGGCAAACCAAGGCTCACCATGTAAGACTATAACCCCATCTGTCGCCCCCCACCTCCCAGGTTAAATTTAGCCAAACCAAGAGGGGACAGTCCGGGTGTCAGTTTACAGCCCGTCCTCAGTCTCCCACACAAAAACATCGAGCGTACACGCCATCGAATGTTATTTGAAGTACATAAACCATACGCGTTTCTCATTTTACTTTGGGAAAGTAAAAGCTATTCAACTTTTGATTGAAGTAGAAAGTGAAAACAGATAGAGTCTGGGCTTCATGCCAGATGAAACAGCGAAAAGAGGAATCGAAAGTATACGCCCGTTAGGGGTTATATGTTTATGTTACATTACATACAGTAAACTGGTCGTTAGTTGTGACGTACTGTCAAGTTGTCAGCCTGTGAACGCAGCACGCGAGATCCACAAGGTGTTACCAATGTGGGCCAACGATGTGTTAACTACAGACAACGTGAAACTGTTGACGCCGATTGAATAATATATCTGAAAATAAATCGCTCGTCTGGTGCCGTGGCTGGTAGTTTCATTTTTATCTTTGAGAACGTTTCAGAAAAGCTCGATGGAAACACGCATCAGCAAACGCTTACATAGGCATTAGGTCATCTAGATGGCTAATGCTTTAGCCCGGCTAGTCGCTAGTCTTTGTTCCTTGTGAAGCTACACCCGTCCAAAAGCTCTGGGCTATCGAACAAATATCAGCAGCGTGGGCGCTAAAAATGTTCGACCGGACAGCTCGTCTGACCCCGGCGTCAACATCGGCAAACCGAAACAGGCGAAAAGGAACAAATGCGCCGAACGTGTATTCTTTTGTGTAAAGCGAAAAAAGTGGCAGTTTAGCCGACGTAATTAGCATGCTAGCAAAACTACCAGGAAAAGAAAGGAGCGCGTGGTATGTTAGCATTTTCGGACGTTCTGCGTCCGCTGTTTAAGTACATGACCATAATAACAGTACAAAAGGGAAGTCAATATTGTCAAAAAATTGCCTGGCCCATCCACGCAACGACAAAGACCGACTGCATGCTAACTAAGCCGGCGTGTGGAGCAACGTCCGCGTACAATGCAGCTCCTCTGCCCGGACACAACGCTAGTCTGCTAGCGAGGTAATTAGTTAGCTTGCCGCCGAACAGGACGAATTATGTTTACGGAACGACGGATTTGCTTCCCTAAACTTTTTGAAAACCACACGATAGTACATATAGATAGTTCAAGCGACTTTAAAAGATGATACTTCAACAATTTATGTTCCTTTTCTTTACCTGCTAACACGCTTCTCTCAGCCAGCAGCAGCAGATACAGTCACGTGACCCTCCGCGCCGTTGTTCAACGTTGAGGGGAGTACACGGCCAACCAGAGCCCAGAAAGCCAGTCACGTGTTTGCACGGCTTTGCCTCAACACGACGTCCGCGTTCCCGTCCGGGGAGCGCGCTGCACTTAGATGACATGTTCCAGAAACTTGGCATCTCACCAAGGAAGAGTACTTGAACCTGAGTTGAGCTGGGTTGAGTTGAGTTGAGTTAAGTTTTATAATTTAATTTAATTCAATTCA
>JAFBJT010004635.1:143354-164779 GCA_016785325.1 Chascanopsetta lugubris | reverse complement strand
CTCTGTGTGTTGTGGTCCGCTGGCATGACTTTCATATGTCGTCTGCTGCTAGTATTTACTGGGCGTATTTATAGTTGTGTACGAGTGATAAAACGGAGTCTCTCTGCACACGATTTGCATTGATTTAAATTCAATATTTTTCAAAGACCTCCGGCCTGAGCTCTGCCTTGTGTTGCTGCGGGACTTTGTGAAAACCTCATTCACACAGGTCTTTAACAACACAACAACAACAACAACAACAACAACAACAACAACAACAACAACAACAATGCCGTATGAAACATAACGATACAATCCTCACAGCCTTTAACGTGGAGCATCTCCCCCATACTAACTCTAACCCCGAGGACACCATGTTGTTTTCCGAATGGACCAAACCATCACGGCCGCGTGTTTCCCGGTGGCTGAGTTGCTCCTCTCGCTCGCGTGAAGGATCTGAACGTGTGGACAGATATTTTTGGGCCTTGAAGGATCGAGACAGAGGGGAGGGTGAAGAGAGGATTTGAGAGGAAGGAGGGAGAGGAAAAGGAGTTGGTTGGAGGGGGGGGGGAGTTGGGGTGGGGTGGGGGGGGGGTCTCTGAAGCGAGGGGCCATGTTAATTTGGGAAAAATGTAAACAGCATGTGTAACTGTTCAAAGCGTGACCGACTCATTTTATATCATTCCCCCCTTCGCTCCGCTCGCTCTTTCCCTCTGGGTGCTGCTAACTTCTGTCAATCTGCACTGCATTAACCCCTCGGCCGCCAGTTCCCCCTCTCTCTCTCCCTCTCTCTCTCTCTCTCTCTCTCTCTCTCTCTCTCTCTCTCTCTCTCTCTCTCTCTCTCTCTCTCTCTCTCTCTCTCTCTCTCTCTCTATCCATAAAGCTCCCCTCTCCTCACATCAGCCTGACATCCCTACATGTATATATGTGTGTGTGTGTGTATGTGTGTGTGTGTGCGTGTGTGTGTGTGCGTGTGTGTGTGTGCGTGTGTGCACCATGAAGAATTGAAGATGGTGCTGAACGAATCAAAGATGTGAAAGGTTCACTTTATCCTCTCTTTTGCACACCCATCTCTCTCTCTCTCTCTCTCTCTTTTTGTTTCCTCCTATTGGCTGGTGTGTTTGAACTCTCTGGTCCAACACACACATACACTTTTATCTGAAACACACCGACACTAATTCAACCCTCCCGGCTATAACAGGCCTTGTCTGTGTGTGTGTGCGCGCGCGCGCGCGCGTGTGTGCATAAGGCAGAGAGAGTCAAAGGTGGCACGGTCTCCAGCAGCAGGGGTTACAGTGTATTTATTTAGTCTGAGTCTATGGGCAGTTTGCTCGACCCTCAGCTCTCTGTGTTTATTCACCCGTCTAAAGTTTCGCCTCAGATGTGGAGGAGCTGGTTCACACGATGTGAACCACCTGAGAGCAGGCGGCAGCAGGGAGGATGACATGAGATGGAGAGGCAGGAAGAGAAGACAGAGAGGGAGAGGAAGTTGGTGATCCCACATCACTTCATCACACACATCCGCAGCCAAACCTCACTGTCTTCTCCTCTCACCCTGTGGAAGACATGGAACAGCAGCCGCACCAGAGTGTGTGTGTGTGTGTGTGTGTGTGTGTGTGTGTGTGTGTGTGTGTGTGTGATAACACCCTGACTAACGTGAATCATGTACTTTCTCATATCAGTGACAGCTAACTAGACAGAAGCTTTATTTGTCTCCGACCCCTAAAAGTCCTGTCCATTTTTTATTGTGAATTAGACAATCCTCAGACACACACACACACACACACACACACACACACACACACACACACACACATACGTATTCTTTCCTGTCTTGTCTTTCTCACTGTCCCTCTCACCTCGTCCTCATATATTTCTTTATTCATAAAATAAAAGTTCATCTGTGTCATTTTTTCAGAGTCTGCTCTTATTGCTCTATTTTTAATGATGTATTTAGTATTTTGGATTATCTTCAGATGTTCATCATGAGGCTCCCAGTACATCTACGTCTGTTCACTGTTCAATTTTCAGTGTGAGGAAATGATTCATTGATCAACTATTTAATAATAAATACAAAGATGATGAAGAAAATACAATAGGAAAAGGGTTATTTTATAAATTCAATCCTTCACAGAGTCACTGTTTCGATATAATTCAAAAACATGGTTGGATTTTGAAGTGAAAAGCTGCGAAACGAATGGATTCTTCAAAATTCAGACAGAGAATTGAATTGAAAGAAATCTGTGAAATTAGAAAATACACTCCAAAGATGTTCTAGAACCACTTTTTACACAACTTTTGATATTCAGTATTTGTGCGTAATTGCATTATTTACAGAAAAACAATACTTCATGAAAAATAACTCATTATTATGACAAGAGAAAAAAGCTTTAAAACCTCCAGGAAACAAAGTTTTAAAGCTTCATGAACTCACCTCCGTAAAACCTTGTCATGATCCTCAGGGCTGCGCTCAGAGCTTCATCCAGGAGAACAACTGCTGCTGATGATGATGATGATGGTGATGATGAAGACGAAGAAGAAGATGATGATGATGGTAATGATCCTCTTCCCTCAGTTTAAAAACGTTTCATCATGTTTCGCTCAGTTACTTCTGCTCCATTTCCCCCACAGACCAATCAGGTGATGGTTTAATCCCGAGTGTGGAAGTGAGGAAGATGAAGGAGGAAGATGAAGGTGTGACGCTCCCCAGTCCTGGTGTGTGTGGTCTCTCTCTCTCTGTTTCTCTGACAGGCGGACTGACGGCGGAGTCTTTTTGTACCACCTCCTCCTCCTCCTCCTCCTTTCTCTCTGCCCCTGTCTCTCCATCTTTCTGTCCTCCTCCTCTTCCTCCTCCTCCTCCTCCTCGTGCAGCTCTGATTCACCGCGTTGACGCACCGCGGCTCAGCTCGGTGCGGAGCCTCTGAACCACGAGACTTGTTACGACTCATTTCTGTCTCTGGCCCTGAACGCAACACAAGCTGACGGCGGCTGTTTGATCTTTAATCCGATTCCCTCCGGTATGAAGGTGCGAGCCAGACCTGGCAACCCTGGAACCCTTATATGTAAAAAGCCCTCAGACCCATTCACTGGTATTTATAGTTTAAAATATTTCTTTTCTATTGATCTGCTGCACCATAGGCCTTTCTTTTAAATTAAAACATTACAATAATCATCTTAATGAAAGATAATTAATATGGCTTTGTAATTTGATTTATAATTCTGTCATTTTAAGATATATTTTTAACTTTTTCAAATGAGTCAATTCACAAGGCCTCTATTAATTAATTCTAGTTGAAACAGGTTCTCATGAATATTCTATTGAGGCCGAGAAATCGAGGCCTGCCATGAATTGCGGCGCATTTATACATAAGGGATGGGACTATTTTCTCTCCCTCTCTCTCGTGCAGCGTGTTTCTCTGAGCATGAGACTGAACAAGTGTTTGCCTGCTCCTCTTCAGCGTCCCTTCATTCTCCCTTCATTCCTTAGATTTCTCTTTTTAACGACAGAGATATAAAAGTTAATCTCCTCCTCTCACTTCGACCTGCCAATCAACATAAACCTCACGGGGCACGTGTCCTGGATCCAACTCACAGGAATAATAACAGAATACAATTAAACAAAAAAAGAGAAACAACATATCTGACCTGATCCTCTGCTAATCTTCAATTTTTTCTACCACTGTCCTGATCCTACACTAGATTTATATTTCTGCTGTGTTCCAACACAATACTGTGTTAATATGTGAGTCAATAATGAGCCTGAAGATTCCCATGTGTCAACTACCATATTTAAATTAAAATGAAAATCAAATTCTAAAATATACACAATACATAAAAATACATCATTAGAGTCATAATAAGGACTTTTATTTAATTTGGTTCCCGATTTGAATCTGCTGAATTGGTTTAACCAAATTTGTTTCAATTCAGTTCTCGTTCTTTTAAATCGAATGGTAATCCAAAATCCATTCCTCCTACTAAAACAAAATACTTGCTGAAATATAACGAACCATTGACACGTTGCATGTTTTATTTCATAATTTTCTCTAATTTGTGTTGCTTTGATTTAAAGGACAAGAAAACAAAACATCAATTCCGTATAATTAAACTCGTCTAAAACATTTTAATTGTTTACGTTCGTCAGTGTGATATGATTCTCCCATTAGATTATTAAGGAGACCTGGATCCGTGTGATTAGGTGTGTTGTGCTCCACCTAGTGGTAAACAGAGGTACCTGCAGCCTGCTTCGCCCCCCATACACACTCACTCTGTAACCGTCTGTCACTCAGTATTTCAGATATTATACAAACAGATGTATTCAAACAGTCCATGTTGTTTGTCTCTATTTAGGTTTAACAAGTACGGTATACTTCGAACGTCACCAAAGCGGAAGTAAATACGGATGTCCACCTACTGTTTCCTGTGACGTAGGGCTAGCTCCCGATGCTACAGGCGGGAAACAGGCGAAGCTGCACCGAACATTCACAGTAAGGACGGAAGTTTCCGCATTATGTTTGTCTCTTGTTGACTCGCCCCTCCTGTTGTGTTTGACCCCCGGGTCGCCTCGTGTTCTCTTCTAGGTGTTCTACGTAGCATCGTTTTCATCCTGTTTGCCAATTTCTCATCACTTCACTTCTTTACAACCGGCCTCGCTTTGAGGGGGGAGCGCTCGAATTGCGTCACGTTGTGTCCAATATGGCGGTGCTAAAACTCGCATAATACCCACACGCCATATGTGGAGGATTCCGCGCTGCGCCTTGCTACAAAACAAGCACACCCCGTGCAGCTCACGTTAGCTTAGCCACTGTTGATGGCGCAGCTTGCGAGTACATGCGGTCTTTATTAGGTTTAAAGTGGCGGTTAAGTGGAAGTGACTGGTTTACGTTTGAGCTGAATTGCGAAAGAAACGTCTTTTAAACGTTTACAGTTGTTATTGTAACGTTTATCTCCGGTAGCCGCAAGCTTACACATCCTCCCGGTGCTAGCCGGAACGTGAGAGTGCAACAATATCTCAAAATCGTTCAAAGCTAAAAGGAAAGTGTGTGTAGTAGTTGAGTTGGTTTCATAGCATCTCATCCGTTTCATCTCCATTCCGCCAGTTTGATTTCTGACGTGTGGCATTAGAGTTGTTAACGTTTGCTAATGCTTCCATTCACTCCACGGTCATCAGTTATCATCAACCTCTATTGTACTGTGCTCTTTGTAAAACCACAATGAAAACACAAAAGAACGACATAACATGTTGTATATGAATAAACATATTCAATCTTACCCCCCCACTCTAATCAATCATGAAATGCAAACTTTCACACCATTATAATCTAATAATTATAGATATTAGACAAAAAAATGCAAATTAAAAAAATCATATTGCATGTGCACGTACAGCACACTCGTACTTTAACATACACTTCATTTTATGTATTCCACCACCAAAAGGTTTTCTATTGTGTGGTGTAAACCGTGTTTGGACTGCACACATGACAATAAAAGGTCTTTGATAAATGTGACCCTAATTATACGATCCCTCTGAATGAATGTGTGTAATATGTTTTCCTGTGTTTCTCTGTAGAGCATCAGTCATCGCCTGCGGCTGAAATGGGAGACACACTGGAATTCAATGACATTTATCAGGAGGTCAAAGGCTCCTGGGTCAGTATCTACATCAATAACCTCCTGGATCATTGACTGAATGATCAGCTGTGCAGGTGTACTGTATATCAGCATTGTAAAGCCCATGGTGTTATTAACACAAGTCCCGACTATGTGTGTATTTTCTCCTTGTTGCTGCAGAATGACGGCCGGCTGCGCTTCAGTAAGCAAAGTGTGGTTTACAAGAGCAGCAAGACGGGGAAGGTGGACAGCATCCCAGCTGGTGACCTCAACCTGGCTCAGTGGAGACGAGTGTGTTTAGGTCACGGCATTAAATTGGGCACCAGCACAGGAAACGTCTACTCATACGACGGCTTCAGGGACACGGTGAGTGTGCTCCACGTGCACGAGAAGTGAGATCTGCAGTAAAGTTGCTCACTTTCTCTGCAGACACCAAAATACAAATAGATATGTTTCAAATCTCCAAAGCAGCGGTGGAATATTACAAACCCACACACTGCTGTTTCGTCTGACGCACTGTTTATGACAGAGGACGAAACACAAGCAAGGGGAGTGCTTCCATCCCACATCAGACAGTTCCACGAAAAACGCTTCCATGTTTCAAGAAGGCCACCACTTGTGTGCGTGCGTGAGTTTGTGGGTCGCTATCAAAAGTATGCGAATGAGCCGGCTCTTCTCACCAAAGCTCCTAATGGGATTAATGAGGGAAACCAGCACCAGCATGTGTGTTCCATAAACAGTGTAATCATGGGCTCATGTGAGTCAGTGTTTATATCAATCCATTGAAACAATTTGGCGCAAAAGACAGACAGGGAAAAAGAATTGTGGCCATGTTTGTTTTTTATCTCTTTTTTTCCCCCCTCCACCGCTGCGAGAGTGTGGGGAACGTCAGTCGGCTCAGACAGAGGAGTGGGTACAACCTGAAGTCCACAGTTCTGCAAGGAGGCATCTCCTGGGGTTAATCAGCATAGGTTTTTGAGTGGGGATGAGATGGATCCTCTTCTCCCGAAGGGGCAGGCCGTGATGTCATTGTTTATTATCGCACGGCCAGTGTCGGTAATCGCGAGTTGGCTGCGGCTTGAGCAGACGCTTTGATTTATCTGCGTGTCCTTGAGAGAGATGTTGAACCTCTGTTGGAGGAGCAGAGTATTGTGTAATTATCATCTGTTCTTGTCTCTCACCAGAGTCATTTATACCTGGGCCAAGACGTCACTGTTTATATTGAGACTAGCAGTCGAATGATCTCTCCTTTTTCAGGCCAAAATCAATTTTTAGTAATTATGTCGCCGAAAGCCGATATTTTTAGGTGGTATGCGTGAAATAAAACTGTAAATCTTTCCATCAAAATTTATAACAGTAAAACGTGAAGATAAAACGTTACAATGAGTTGCATACATGCATTGAATATTTACTTAAAACATTGTTTCTTTTTTAAATAAATAGCATTTATGTTTAATTCGTTTTCAAATGCACTAAGATAAGACAAGCGTTTAAAGACAAAGTGATAAAGATTTTATCAATATTTCGTTTGTATTCAAATTTACCATTTTAGGAGTTTGATTCACAAAATGAAACGGGCTCGTTATTTCTTTCCTCAGTTTAACAGAGTGGTGAAATGAGAGCGCCTCTTAATTTACAAGTGAAGGATTTAGGAAGAACAGCGTTGAATTGAATCTTTATAAAAGACAGACAGGGTGTGGTTGTGTTGGGTAAGCTCGTGTTGTGTAAGAGTATGTGTGCGTGTGTGTCGTGGGTAGTGAGCGGGGGTCTGTTTATTATGGTCTACTGAGCTGAGCTCGTTCTGCAGCACGATGATTAATATTTTGTGACAAAAGAAGAAAATTTATTGTTTTGTACGGTTCCCCATTGTTTGTTGCTTTACGTTACAAATCACTCTGTGCAGCAATATTTTCCACCAGTGGGACACTGTGTTGTGTTTTCAGCACAGATGCAGACAACACAGATGCAATGCAGGCGAGTGAGTGTCACACAGGAACATGGTTGCTCAAAGTCATTGAGGGGCTTATACTTCTGCTTACCTGTGCTGTACACACTCCTGAAGCCAACACACAATTGTGAGCAGTCGTAAGTGTGTGTCAGTCACACTGCCAAAAGGTCAGTAGGTGTAAAGCAGACACAGTGGTGGCCATGGAATTGAACTACTTTCTCAGACTTCTGTCCTGTGTCTGTTAACTACTGAACAAAAGTCAGTGATTCATAGTTGCACACAGGTGTGTGTGTGTGTGTGAGTGAGTGAGTGAGCGAGCGAGCGAGCGTGAGCATCACTCTGCAATACACCATTTAAGCGGGAGAAGGTGTGAAGCAGAATCTAGCATCTGTTCATTTCAGAACAATGGTGAGAGTTTCCGAACAGCACATATGGACGTAATTGCACACTTCAACTCAGTCCATTTGTCCGTGATGTTACTCGGTTTTCAAAATGGCAGGGAGTCAGGAAACGGGCTTGAAATATGATGCCACTAAGCAGACCATCTCCTGAAGTCTGAGTCACCTCAATGCATCGTTACATACTAAGCAGCTACACCCCATCAAAACTACACAGACCGAGTCTCAGACTCAGTTTTGATTTATAAGCATGAAATGGATTTTGGGAATGGTGGCTGGTTCAGATGGAATTGGCATAATTTTGGTGTGAACAGTTTGACACACAGAGAAAACATTACAAATTGTGCTGCACATCGGACTGAAACGCCTCTTTTACCACCAACATACGAGTCGTGTCAAACTGAGAGCGGACGGATGACGGACACAACCAAACAGTTCACCCCTCAAAACAAACTGTAGACCGATGTTACAGGAGACCTTTGCACATGTCACTCAGCAGGGCAAGTAAACCACTAAGATGAGAGGGTGAAAAATAACAGCTGTGTCTATGGACAATGTGTCATTTTGTAATATGCATCACAATCTGGAAAGGAGATGTCGAGAGAGACTCGACAGTTTGCCTGATGAGGACACTGTGACCACACACACACTCATTTTAGGCCAGTGAGCCTGTTCTGCACTAAGTCTGTCTTAAACATACACATCTGCTCACAAACAAATGCCTTAATCCCCACTAACAAACACACTGATGAGCCTCTTTCTCTCTCACACACACATAAGCCTCTAATTGGCTGTAATAACCTTATGGACAGGCAAATATCCAGGTGCGTGAACTCCGTTTCCCACAGAGTCTCATTCTCTCCCCTGAACACACACTCGCATCCTGCAATCATTTCCACATGTGTGCACTACAGTGTGTGTGTGTGTGTGTGTGTGTGTGTGTCTGACCATGTGTTTGTCACTGTGTGTGTGAGTGCAAGTCCTCCAGTTGTAAGTGAGCCTGCAGGATAAATAAACAGGCTGATTGTCAGGGCCGGAGTGCGGGGGAGGAAGACGACGAGGGCGGATGGATTACATTCACCCCCGCCATTCCCAAGAGGGTGGAGAAGCGGGCGCGGTCGTAATTGCCTTGTGATTAATTAGACCCCGTCTGCTCACCTTCAGAGGGTGTTTGGCTGAGCTCTGACCCGTGCGGTGCCAGTGTGCGCTTACTGCCTCCATTACTGAGTCTTTTCATCTTCTCCTTCCCCCATGACCTCCACAACCACCACCAGGACTTTGAGAAGATCTCGGAGTTCTTCAAGGTCAACTACAAGTTGGAGCTGACGGAGAAGGACATGTGTGTGAAGGGCTGGAACTGGGGAACAGCCAAGTTCTCAGGTATAAATACAAACAACCAAGTGACTATCAGCAAAGGCTCTCGAGAGTGAAGTATATTGAAAACTACTCTTGGTGCAGTGTAAATGACCGTCAGTGACATTTCTTCCTCCCATCGCAGGACCTCTTTTAGCATTTGATGTAAATGACAACACGGCATTCGAGATCCCGCTGTCCAACGTCTCCCAGTGTGCGACGGGGAAGAACGAGGTCACTCTGGAGTTCCACCAGAATGACGACACAGAGGTGTCGCTCATGGAAGTCCGGTTCTACGTCCCACCCAGTCAGGCTGATGAACGACAAGACCCTGTAGAAGTGAGGACAAATGTTCGACTGACATTTCTGCTTTCACCTTTAAGTGTAATCCGCACTTTGCTAAATTAAGCGTTTTGCTGCAGGCCTTTGCCCAGAATGTATTGTCTAAGGCTGATGTGATCCAGGCCACTGGAGACGCGGTGTGTATCTTCAAAGAGCTGCAGTGTCTCACACCCAGAGGAAGGTGAGCGAGAATGAGGCCAACACATGAAACCAACCGTCATTTGGTTGAATAATCAATCAGCCAATTAGATACTGACATTCTCGGCTGAATTGGTTCACAGTTTTCTCGGCTATTATCCTAACTCATATTTCCTTCAACGGTCTGTCTTATGTCTCTCTTTCCTCCTCAGATATGACATCCGTATTTACCCCACCTTCCTTCACCTCCACGGTAAAACCTTTGATTACAAGATTCCCTACACAACCGTCCTCCGTCTATTCCTACTGCCACACAAGGACCAGAGGCAGATGTTCTTTGTGGTCGGTGGAAATTTAGTTCAACTATATTTTTCCAAGTCTTTCTAATTCCTCTGAATGTGTTCATTCACCCCCTCCTCTGTTGTTTGTCGTCTCCACAGATCAGTTTGGATCCCCCCATCAAGCAGGGTCAGACTCGTTATCACTTCTTGATTCTGCTGTTCTCAAAGGAGGAGGACATCAACCTTACTCTCAACATGAGCGAGTGAGTAAAGAGTCCTCTGATTTAATGGGCTGCAGGGATCCCCACTTCATCCACCAGGGGGAGGCAGAGCGCTTAAGGAGTTGATTTCTTCAACTGTAAAAGAACCGTGTCTTCTCCTGTGTGTCTGCCAGGGAGGATGTGGAGCGTCGTTTCGAGGGTAAACTCAGTAAGAACATGTCGGGGTCCCTGTATGAGATGGTCAGCAGGGTGATGAAGGCACTCGTCAACCGCAAGATCACCGTGCCTGGAAACTTCCAAGGGTAAGCCCCTTTGTTTTGAAATGCATCTTAATTTGGCCACAAAAAACAAAAAAGAAGTAAACGCATTGCCGTTGCCTCACAGTCACTCTGGAGCTCAGTGCATCACCTGCTCGTACAAAGCGTCTTCAGGCCTCCTTTACCCTCTGGAGAGGGGCTTCATCTATGTCCACAAGCCGCCTGTGCACCTGCGCTTTGAGGAGATCTCCTGCGTCAACTTCGCCCGAGGCACCACCACCACACGATCCTTTGACTTTGAGATCGAGACCAAGCAGGGAAACCAGTACACCTTCAGCAGCATTGAGAGGTGAGGATGCTGGTCGGAGACCATGAGCAGATCTCTCATTGAACGTGAACAAATAACATCCGAGTTTGACATTAGTTTTGATCACATTTTGGGATTTGATAATTACACTTTGAGTTTTTTTTGTGTGTGTTCATATTCATGTGTAGAATGTTTTTAACACAATGTTTTAGCAAGGTTTTATCCTTGACATCCTGGCCCTCTGCACACGTTGCAGTGACCTGACACCTTAATCCACTCTGGTCATTGCTGCCCTACAATAAAGAATTCATGTTTTCAATCTAAACTGTTGTTTTCTGCTGAGACAAATATGACAATTTATCATGACATGCATCATATCATCCACCTAATGAGCCCTTGTCCTGTCTCCTCTAGAGAAGAATATGGCAAACTGTTTGACTTTGTCAACGCCAAGAAGCTCAACATTAAGAACAGAGGATTCAAAGAGGTAAAGCACAGCTGCTGTCTAAACACCCTCCGTTTGTCAACAAACGTATCACATCCTGTTTGTGAGACATGTCCCATCTCAGATATTGATGTTTGTTGCCCTTCTCTTGTGTGTTTGTCTTTGTACCCCTGTAGAAGAAGGTGGGTATGGTCATGGCGCCACGTGTGGATTAGGCACTTGATTTTGATCAGTGTGGAGTTACTCCTGCTTGCATGGCGTCCTGCTCATGTGTGTTTGTGTTACTGTAAATGGAGTCCGATGATCTTGATTTGGTTTGATGTTCATGATTGGACTCGTGGAGGACCTGACGAATCTCGGGTGATTTCTGACTAATCACGGGATGAGGGGTGAATGGGCGTGCGAGCGATGATTGCGCGCGTGCGCTGGTGTGTGCGTTTGTTTGCATCGTGCTGACTAATGTGTGGCCGGGGGGCTTCTGGTGAGCTTTAACACTTTATACAGCTGTCATCGTGACCTCTGCCTAACATGGGCAATGCTGATTGCATTACCCATAATGCCGTCCTCTGACATATACAAGTCCGTGGTTTGTCCGACAGCACTCCCAACTTGCTTTTATGGGTACGAGGCCATCTGTTGCCATGGTGACAGGGTCAGTTGAGCAGGTCAATGAAAATGGATGGGGCTGTTCTCCATTTCCTGTTGATGTTTTAATAAGACCTGTCTACTCTCGACAGACAGACACTGATGTGTGGAGATCGAAAGAGAGGACTGTCCCTCAGTATTGGTTCGATGTTACTTTAGTCAGCCTCCGCACCTCTTTAATGTTTTATCCTTTGTGATTCTCCTAAAAGAGGAAGATGTTTTACTTTGGTGAGTTGAGGGAGGACGTTGTGTTCACACGATCGCTCAGTGAAAGACAAGTTTTCACATAGATCCCCAAACATTAGTATTTTAAAAGATGGAACTTTTTTCTTTTTCTTTTGGGATAGAGCCAATGACGGTGCCTATATTTAACATCATGTTAACACACAAACACAGACTTTATAAGAAGTCAAGTCAAACAACAGTGACACACAGGTGTAATACCAGGTGAAATGAATGAAACTACAGTGTTGATGTTTGATTAATTTCTTAACTCCTTAATTGAACCACAATGGCATAATTTACTTTTCCTCTCTGGTTCACATTTTATTATTTGATTCATCAGTAAATAAGTTATTATTTTCTACTGCCATGATATTTTTATTTGTAGCTTGCAGATAAATAACATTAAGAATGATTTTGTCCGTTTTACATTTTTTGCTATGTATCATGATAATTTAATAAGATACAGTTTGACACTAGTAAAGTATGCGTTCATCCTCTGTAACATAAAGCGTCAGGTTGCTGTGGCGTGTGGCTGCTTATCGTGCCACGACAGGTCCTGCTGTGGACCTGCAGGGTTGGTCGGCAGTCTTCTGTGACGCTGACTACAACTCTGAAATGATTTTCCAGGGCATGAAAGGCAAAATCGACGAGTACAGCGACTCCGACGAAGACCAGCACGATGCCTATCTGGAGAGGATGAAGGCTGAGGGCAAGATCAGAGAGGAGGGTAATGACAGCGACGAGTCAGAAGGTGGAAGTGGTGAGTGACTGTTTGTAGTGACGGTATGGAGCCATGTTGTCTTCAGGAGATCAGAGTGTCTGAGTCCTGTTTCATTCTCTAGATGAATCGTTTAACCCTGGAGAAGAAGACGATGACATCGCTGAGGAGTATGCTACTTTCTCTTTGCCTTTCTTCGAGGTTGATTATCTGTCACTCTGGCTTCCACAACATTCCCTGACTGGGTTTCCTCTCATTTTAAATCAGGTACGACAGCAATGCCTCAGCGAGCGACAGCAGCGAGGACGGGGATGACAGTGAAGATGACGGTGCGAAAAAGAAGAAGAAGCCCAAGAAAGAAAAAGTGGTGAAGGAGAAAAAAGAAAGGAAACCACGCAAAGAGGTGAAAGGCAGAGATTGGACTCCTTTCATTTTGAACTGATGCACGTACAATTTTGTACAATGGTGTTCAAGGGCACATATTCACCTGTTTGTTTCCTTTCTTTTTCAATTTGTGAAGAAAAAGCAAAAAGACTCCGGCGGCCCCAAGAGACCGATGAGTGCTTACATGCTTTGGTTGAACTCCAGTCGTGAACGCATCAAGTCAGAGAATCCAGGAATCTCCATCACGGAAATCTCCAAGAAGGCTGGAGAGATGTGGAGGCAGCTGGGGAAAGATGAGAAGGAGGTGAGAGTGGGGAGCAGGAAGACTTTGTTTTATTTTAGAATAGATAATATCAATCAAATATCTGTCTTTTTCAAAGTGGTTCAACAAAGCCAGACAAACTACTTATTTTAGATTCTTCATTCTCTTTCCATTTGTTGTTCCTCACACTTGTGTGCTCATCTGTTTTGATTCAGGAGTGGGAAACAAAAGCCGGAGAAGCCAAGAGGCAGTACGACAAATTAAAGAAGGAGTACAAAGAGAGCGGTGGAGGATTGGCCTCCAGCTCCAAGAAGTAAGAGTCAGCTTGTCCGTCTTCTCTTTGTCTCGATAAGACAAAGACGTCCTCTAACTCGTGTCGCCTGCCTGTTTCAGGGAGAGTAAAAAATCTCCAGGTAAAAAGGACGATAAGAAGAGGAAGTCTGCCGGCGCAGACAAGGACAGGGAGCGAGGAGGAGGCAACGACAGCTTCAAGAGCCGCGAGTTCATCGAGACCAGCGAAGAGAGTTCGTCAGACGCTGACCGCAAGAGTAAGAGCAAGAGCAAGAGCAAGAGCAAGGGCAAACCCAAGCCCAAGAGGAAGAAGGTAAGACACAGAAATGATGAGGTGGCACGAGCACTGAAAACTCCCATTGCTGTGATAATGGGTCAGAGAGAGCCTTGGATCGTGTGGTGCTCCAGAATTTTACACTTAGCTGTAAATGTAATGTCATTTGAGCATTTCTGTGGGTTTACGAGTTTGAGGAAAAAGCGGTTAAAAGGGTAAACCAGAGGAATAATTTCTAAAAATAGAATCGCAGCCTCTGCTCGTCTCATCAACCACACAGAAGTGGAGAAGTCACAGGCGAGAGTCACAGGGTCCGGATTTAGCTCTTGTTTTTATGCACTTAAGGCAGGAAAGTGGTTGTCGGCCTCATTCTTGTCATGCTAAGTGCTATTTCAGCTATTTCTCGTCATATCTTTCTGTGACTCTCGTCCTACTGACCCCTCTAATATGTCCAACCCACTGTAGTGACCGTGCTCTTGTATGCGGAGTGCTGAATAAGTGTGGGGATGGACAGGAAGTACATTTCCACTCCATCATTTCCTGTTACTCATCACGCAGATCTGATAACATCGGTGCGGCTGATCGATCGCTGACATCTGGATGCTATTTAGATTTTGAGTTTGTCAGCAGTTTAAAGTGGAAACCTTGACCCTCTTCCATTCAGGAAATGATCATCTATGAAAGAGCTTTTCCTTATGTGATACTGAGATAAAAAAAAAAAAGTATAAATAATAATTAGAAACTGCTTTTCCGGGGGGATGGCTTTTCCCCCCCATCCCCCCGGAGCCAGATCACAGCCACAGCCGCTCTATAGCCGACGTTGCAACTCAGCCACCCATGTTCACTCCACTAGTTGGAGGTCTGCATTCACATGAGCTGCAGCCACAGCTTAGATCCAGTGTGGACACGGTCAGTTACCTGCAGCCTTCATTGTGGTAGTCTTTGCGTTGATGCTGGCTCACACCCGCTGAGGGTGAGTCAGCGGAAACAGCCATTAAAAAAACAAAAACAAAGTCCCCTCATGCTCCGAACGGATGATGAATGACCCTAACCCATCGAGATGCCCCGGCTTCATATTGAGGAACAGTCACGGCACCGTGCACGTTCATTCACACATTTCCGCCTTATCTCGACATTTCTTGAACCAGGAATCGGAAGACGAAGAGGAGGAAGAAGCCGCAACCACGCCTGCCAGCTCGGAGGAGGAGTCCGACTGAACACTGACCCCGTACACGCGAACCAGGACCAAGCATTTATATCTGCCGATATCACACAAACGGACTGACGGACAGATCAACCCGCCCAAGTTGCATTTCCTCTTCAACGTGTTTTTGCTTCGAGGCCACAACTCGTCCTGTCAGGCCCTGACAGCTCACAGACCACTGGAGCAGGCTTTCTTCACTGATGGCTCCATCACATGGTGCTACCACACTGGTGCACCGTTTATTTTCAAACCCCCCCCCCCCCCCCAGTGATTTGTGCTCTCTGCTGTGGAGATGGTTGTAGATGTATAGCACTGAGCAGTGTAGGACTCATTAGCTGATTCATGAGTTTCATGCATTTGATGTGAAACCATGTTCTTGTGTCGAAAATGGGAAAAAATGTGATGGATTTTCTTTTCTTTTTTTATGTTTTCATGTCATCTTTTCAAGTTGGAATGAATAAATGATCAATTTTTAATAAAACTGCTCTTAGTTTCGTATACACTGTTCTCATAACTCTGCTCTTTACATTTTAGCCACTTCTTTGCATGTTTGGAAGTGGGCTGAAGGTTCAAAACAACACAAGACTGTTATTTTATCAAAATATACAAAATGTCAACAACATGCAGTGCCAGAAAAACCTATTGCTCTTAGGTGAGGTGTCGTATCACCCCACATTTAGCGAACCGCCCTAAAGCACAACACAACTTATTCTCTATGGGAGAATTTGACATTTTTTCATTTTCTCAGTTTACTGTTCTCTTTGTGAAAGTGGGAGTGATCATGAGAGGGTGCGTGTTTGATTTAAGTCTTAAGTCTGTATTTCATCGTTTATACCTACTTTAAAAAATACTAGTTATTTCACTCTGTCAAGTCATGTTTTAGTTTTACACTGACAGTTGTTGGTGCTGGTTTTATCACTGGTAATACTTCACCTTTGTGTTCAGGCACATGTCATTTTTCCTTATCCTGCTGTTTCCATTTGACTACAACTATAATTCCACTGATTGAAGCCTGATTGAGAAAGAAAAAGGAAACTCCTTCAGTAGGTCACCTGACTAACCCTGGTGTGTTTGCTGTACGTTCTTCATTTTTATATTTTCACCTGCAGCCGCCACAATGATACAGGCAGCGTTTCCCCCCCTTATTTCTAAATGCCCCCCCCACCCCCATGCTAAAGAGCGTCATACTTAGACACTTCATATCCTTGAGAAGCAGCATCTAACCGTAGAATATCCTAGAAGGATCCAGTCCGGTAAGGAGGTTCCACATCAGGTGCATTTCTGATCAGGCGGGTGGTTGGGGAGTGTGTGTTATCAGGGGAGGTGAGATGGCAGCGGTGGTTTCTACCAGCAGTTTGGTAAAAGCTTCTGTAGTGTGGTCTGAGAGGTGGTTTTTAAGAGCCAAAAGTCCCTCGAGGTTCACTTCCTCTCGGACAGAAAGGAACTCTCTTAATGTTCTTCCTTATTGCACTAACTGGCTGCATGTCCGCAGCGTGTGACCCCTCGTCTCTTAGCGTCATGTGACAGTTTTGCATCCATCCCACTTTGACCGTGCCGCTCTGAAGCATCCGGTCTGTGGCATGGTTGAGACGGGGCCGTGAGTTTATCGATCAGACTCCAAAAGGGTCACGTTGTGCGGCTCTCAGAGAAACAGTTGTCCACCTCATGGTGGCAACAGCTGAAAGTCAGAGGATGTGGAGGACATGGATTTCTATCTGTGATCCACTCACGTACAAACTTTTCCTCCATATCGGCCATTAACGGTTATTCTGAAAAAACCTTTCTTCAGTATTTTGCTCATAACTTGGGTAAGACACTTCTAGCTGTGAGGTCGACAACGGGTATTTAGAACAGATGCATTCACCGAATAAATTCAAATGTAAATTTAGAATATGCAATAACACAAGTGAAACAGAGTTATTTGAATGCTCTCATCAAGTGTTTATTCAAAACCTCTGATAAAGGCCTGAACGTGCACTGAAGCATGCACGTGTCATCACATGTCCCCACACGGTCACGGTGTGATGGTCGGTGAGTGTGTTGTCATAGATCCCCTCCAGTGACCCGATCACCACTGTCACCATGGTGTCCTCTCCCCGTGATTGGACAGATTTCTAATTTTCACAGTACGGGCGCACAGAGCCATCGCCGGGTCTTTGCCATGAGCATCGCATCACGTGCCGTCTGAAAGCATGTGCGCTCATCCCAACGTCCCGAGCTGGCATTTGTGTTTATGTCTTTCTAGTTTTGTATTCGGTTTCCATTAATTGACCACAAACCTAATGGACGCACTTAAGAAATGACATAGTCTCTAGACACATGCATCTATACGCACTCACTCAAACACACGCACACACACACTGTCATTGCATCATTACATTATCTCCATGATGTGGGAGCCTGTAATGCAGCTGCTGCTCATGAGTGTATTGAGAAGTGGACGTATCATATGGCGCAATTATTGCACATTTGTCAGTAATGACACAATTTCTAAGATATATATATATATTATATATTTATTTTTATTTTTTTACAGTGCATTTAGACTCGAGCTTCTTTAACAGGACCTTAAGTGTAGAATCAGATTTATTTCTTTTATGCTGTTGATTTACAGCAATGTCAGAGCCTTGTTTTACTGGAGGCACTTTTGGAGTTTTCAAAAGTGTTGATGGGAAGAGTCTGTGTTCGATGGACTTAGTTTGACCTCTGACCTGTCGGGGCCATCTGAGGAGAGGTGTGCTGTGTGTCAGGGATGAATCCATCACATTTCATGGTGCATCAAACATGTTTTTAATTTGAAAAAAAAAGTATTTTTGAAGAAGAATCTGCAGAAACCAGCCACATCCAGAGAGTTTCTATCGTTGACCAGTGTAATGTGGTGCAGGCTGATCGAAGTGAAGGAGGCTGCTGGACCTCAGGGATGGGATGTGCCCCATCAAGCGCCTGTGCAGTGGATCATGCAGTGATACATGTCTGGTAATAGTGCAGATCTGTTACTGGATCATCAATGGGAATAACTGCATGGACAAATAACCACATCACAGTGTGGTTATTTGGTCGATGTCTGTTTTGACTGATGCAGCAAATTGAATACATGTGAAATCCGTCACCACTCTAATGAAAAAATTGTAATCACGCAATGCAGTAATGTTGTAACCTTATATCCTAATATGATCATATAGAGACCCAGAATGGCCACAGCGGAAATCCCCGCACAGAGCGATAGCAGAGCGTGGGGCAGGGGTTAATGGTGCAGCAGCACAGCCTTGTACTTATGTTGTCAACCTGAGAGTCGAACTGACAAAAGCCCATTCAAACATCCACCGAGAAATGTGAAGTTTTTGTGTCGAGATTCACCAACAGAGATGAAAGAGAGTGAATGACCATTTACTTTATTTGGCGTTCGATCATTTAAAACTTCCAAGGAGTGGACGGATGGATGAAGTGAACAAGTACAGTCAAAGCATCGAGAAATTGTAAACTAATTTAGAAGTTGATGGTCAGTGTGTGTGTGTGTGTGTGTTTGTGGACATGTGTGTACGTGTGCGTGTGTCTGTGCTTTCGTCGACTTTGAGCTCGGCCCCATCCCACATGGGAACGTGTCCTCTGTCCTCTGTCCTCTGTCCTCTGCCAAGGGACTGAAGACAAGTCTACCCTTTGTCTGCATGTGTGATCAATGTGAAACGTAAAGTGTCGTGTAAATACTCGGCACGTGCTCATCCAGGTGAGTTGGGGGTACGATGGGGCTCTCGGGGGAGACGGAGATGCAGCACAAAAGAGGTGTGGGAGTTGGGGAATTGTGGTGAGGACTGAAAGACGAGGGAGAGGGAGGAAGCTGAGGGATGGAAGAGACACTTTCCCCGTTCATTTGAGTTCATTAGATGAGTGGGAGGTTCAGTTTGAGCTGTAAACCAAAGTAACCAGGAGAGGAAGGAGGGAGAGAGGGAGGGAGCGAGAGAGAGAGAGAGAGAGAGAGAGAGAGAGAGAGAGAGAGAGAGAGAGACTTGTTCACTATCTCATCTGCAGCCAGCCAGAGGGACCACGGGCCACCGTCTGGACCTGACACCAGAACCAGGGGACTCCTCGGGCCGTTTCCCCGACACGTCTTCCCACCAGAGGAGCTGCAGCGGAACCAGGGTCTCGGGCCTTTTGACCGGCACCGAGGAGCAGCCATGGGCTCCATGGCGTGGGGCTGCGTCACCGACTTCTTCACCTACGAGACCACCAAGTCCGTGGTGGTGAAGAGCTGGTCCGTGGGCATCATCAACCGCATCGCGCAGGTGCTCATCATCGCCTACTTCATCGGGTCAGTAATCTCTTTGATTGACCTCTCTGACGCCTTGATGCAGAGGAGGGGAATTTTGCTCATGTTTGATGTGAATCCCAGTTTACAAACTTCACCCGTAAAACTTTTCTGCCCCCACAAAAGGATGCATGTTCTCTGCCTTTTGAAAAAAAATGTTTTATTCATTAATTGCCAGTTATTCTTATATTCTATTAAAGATGAATTCGTGGACCAGTTGCAATCCTTGACTCCAAGTCAAGCACCTGCCTTCAAAAGCATCTGTTAAAGACTTAGGAAACTCATGAGCAGCATCAAAAGTGAAGCATTTGATAATGCAAACAAATCTTTGCTTTGCCGATGTATTGATCGAAGATGAGTCAAATGTCCGTCTTTGATTGAATCTTATCTAAGTGCTGGGTTCCGCAAAAGCGAAGACGGTGCGGTGGGACTGCGGAGTCTAATTCCTGGTCTCTTCCACCGACCGCAGTCGCTGCATAAACGCGAGATGGAACTTCTTCAAACCTGTTGTTTTCAGCGCTTTAGAGGCTTTCACTGAGTTTCACACTGTGCTTTGTCCTGTTTGTTCAGTTGTTTGTCCTCCACACACACACATTGATGTTTCACCTGCTGTTTGACATGTGTATGAGCATTCGCCTCCGTCAGTAAACCCCCGTGTCCTGCAGCTGGGTCTTCATCCATGAGAAAGCCTATCAGAGCTTTGACACCGGCATCGAGTCGTCGGTCATGACCAAAGTGAAAGGCTTCGGTTACCATTACGGCCGCGTGATGGATGTGGCCGACTACGTCTACCCCCCACAGGTGTGTGTGTGTGTGTGTGTGTGTGTGAGAGAGAGAGAGAGAGACCCCGGTAACACACGTTTACATTTGGTGTCACCTTTGACCCCAGGTGTGACCTCTGCTCTCCAGTCCTTTCCTCCACTTCTCATGAATGGAAGTTGCTCTGTCACATGCGACATCTGAGTGTGTGTGACTGCAGCTGCTTTGCGCCGCATGTGAATGTTCACTCACATTCCAGAGTGTGTGTGAGCGCATGATCCCGCGGGAACAGTTCATGCATCGGCCCCAACGGCCGTGGGCTGATATTCATTGTCGCGTGAGGCTTTGCAGTGGAGTAGTGTGTCACGGTTCGATTCCTGAAGTCTGTGATTGTGTTGACAGCGGCATGTGAAGACGCTGAAGGTCAGTGTTCCCGCTGCCTCCATCCTGCAGTCTCTGATGTCCCTGTTGTGTCGATGTTGCAGGGCTCAGCCGTTTTCTGTATCATAACCAAACTCCTCATCACTGAGAATCAGTTTCAAGGAAGATGCGCAGAGGTGAGAGCACTCAACACTCAGTGTTGTTTACTCTTATTTAGGCTGTAAACAAACAAACGCTGTGGTCACACATCTCCTGTCCTGTGTGTGTGTGTGTGTGTGTGTGTGTGTGTGTGTGTGTGTGTGTGTGTGTTTCAGACCGTTAGTAAGTACCCATGTGAAACTGATGAAGATTGCCACCAATTCTTCGGTGCCGTCCTCTCTAGCGGTGAGTCCCACAGTTCAGACGGAAACAAGCAGAACAACAGAACTAACACTGTGTCGCTCCATCACTCCTCACCTCTCCTCTCCTCCTCTCCTTCTCTCCTCTCCTCCTCTCTTCCTCACCTCTCCTCTCCTCTTCTCTCCTCACCTCCTCACCTCTCCTCCTCTCCTCCTCTCCTCCTCTCCTCCTCTCCTCCTCTCCTCTCCTCTCTTCCTCCCCTCTCCTCCTCTCCTCTCCTCCTCCTCCTGCCCTGTCTCCCCCCCGCCTCCACTCCCCTCCCCGCTGCCTCTCTCTCGCGTGCGCCCTCTTCTGCTCC
>JAFBJT010004635.1:120961-139963 GCA_016785325.1 Chascanopsetta lugubris | reverse complement strand
CACAACACTTTGTACATTCAGTTGAAAACATCAGCATCGACACCTAAATCGAACACATTGGACCGTTGGTGGTACAGAAACAATTATGCTGCTTATTTACCATTGAACCGAGCCAGAGTTTCCATTCACGTCATTAGAGCGGCCTTTTCTCTTCTGTTGTGGATCAGAGAGCAGCTTCTTCTTCTTCTTCTCTCCCAGAGCACTTTCATTCTAACCAACCCTAATGCCCCCCCAGGTTTTTAAAATGGAGGCTCTGGCGTCATGGGAGTGGAGAGAAAACCACTGACATCAGTCAAGAAGAAAGTGCATTTTCACATTTGAGCTTTAGTTGTCCGTCCTCTCGGCTTAATCAGGTTATGGAGCAGCATGAGTAAACACGCCCGTCTGCACGTATTCAGGAATTCCCATGTGCGCTTGTATGAGCTGCGCCACCAAGACGCCATATGTTGACTGTGTAATCGCTTTAAAAACTCCAACGCAGGGCTTCCCCTCACCGAGACACTGTACGCCTGACCTTCAATTACCATTTTTGCATTCATGGTGCAATTACTTTTCATTGTTAAATATGAGTCCCTACATGAACACGATCATTAGACATAGCTTTGTTTAGTTTTTTGTTTTTTTTACAGTTAATGAGAGCAATGACCTGCACTTAACATTCTAATTAGAAATGATGGACCCACCTTTTACCCATGCAACGAGATGTTTGTGTCACTGCATCACACACGCACCGTATGTGATTCCTGTAAATGGCTGCCCATTCACTTCCTCTCACAGTGATATTTATGCGGCACTCTCGCATCTAGTGTTCCCCTCGAAGTGCGCACACCCCGGAGTCCTCGTTCATTTAATGGAACTACCTCCCATTTCCTCAATAAAGAGAGGCATCAGCATCTTTCAGCCGGTCTGCAGGGCTCATTTAAAGGGCCTGGGGCACGAGATGCCTTATTTCTCCACAGGCTGTTCTTCCTGCCTGCTGATAATTATCCGACAGGCTCTGCACAACAATCCAACATGTTGAGCTCTACACAGTGAGCTGCCTGTGGATGGTCTCCAGCTGTAAATCCATGATTCTTGTTGTCTCTCGGGGATTATACAAAGGGGGTGTGTCATTATCCGTCTGCGGGAGCTGCCGGCGGAGAGGATGCATTGGAAGGGGTCGGCGGAGAAGGGCAGATGAGATTAGTCACATCTACATCAGCATTATTGTCAGCGGCTGCGAGGAAGATAGATTCACATTGGACGGTGTCTCCCTGGTCGTTGGGCTGGACTGGCCGTGGTTCAACTGAGCGATGAAGCTCGAGTCTCTCTCTTTTTCCAAACACGCATCGCAGCCTTGTCCGAGCATCACCTGGAAGGTCTCGACGCGTGGACGGAAAGGTCTGAATCAGCCGAGCTGGACTTGAGCCTTGGTGCAGAAGCAGTATAATGTCCAGTTGAGCAGATGTGTAAACAGATGATGGGCTAACAGCAGCCAACGCCGGGCGGAATTCAGATACAGGGAACGCTGAGAGTCCCATTCCCCACTGACCATTCACCACCACACATCCCAGCTTCTGTTTAATCTGTCGAAATGATCGGATGGTATGTCTTCATATTCTGGTGCTTTAGTCTGGCAGTACATTCAGGCCTTGTGGGAGCCGATAAGATGATCTTGATTTGTTATCTCATGCTAATGTAATTTATTGTAATTTATTGTTCCTGGCCTGCACCGTCGTGTACAATCATTTGGCAACAAATGATCATTGGGAAAACGTTTCGTCTTCATCAACGTAACATAAAATGAACTTGCTCTTTGTCCCGTCTCACGTGCTTTTGAGAATTCTGTTTTGAGTTCTCAGAGTTGTGTTGACACCATTTTGGTTTATGATGATCTGTGCTTGGAACTACACTCTGGGTAACGTACCCACGTCTGACACCTGTATATAAGTACCTTGAATTCATTAAAAGCACATATTTTTGCCTTTTACCTTTTTTAAAATGCCTTTATTGTTATGGGGACCAATCCAATGAGCAAGTTAAGAAACTGAAGTTTGGAAAAGATACCGACCATCTCCAGAGCAGGCTGCTGGCAAGATGCCAACATTAGCGCCCCCTGCTGCTGGGAGCTAGTATTTCTGACTCATTCGTGGGCACTCTGGTTTTTGACCCAGTGTCGTATCACACTGGACGTGTTGTCGTTCGAAGGTCACTGTTGTCCACCGGCTTTTCTGTGCATTGAGGTCACATGGCTGCCATCACTGACATGAAGATGATAAGTATTACATGATGGCTTTGTAATTTGACAAACACCATAAAAAAGTGAACGGTCTGTATTTGTGTGGAGCTTTATAAAGTATTGAAGACGCCTCAAAGCACTTTACACAACAGTTTACATTCACCCAGTCACACACACATTCATACTGCGCATCTGTTGGCAGCTTTTTGTATCTACGAGTACATGGGACAATGAGGGGTTCAGTGTCTTGCCTAAGGACACCTCAGCATACAAACGGGTGGTTGGTGGGAACTGAACCCCCGACCCTCTGGTCAGAGGACATCTCCTCTAATCCCCCCTCAGCCATAGCTGCCCCAAAAGTGCTACACGGGCAATGAAGGATTGCCCCTGTAGAGACTCCGCCTCCTCGCTGATTCATACACATCAGTGTGTCACCAACCACTGTACCAACCCCTGCCACGTCCAGGGGGGCTCCAGTGTCAGATCCTTAATAATGAGCCAGCCTCCCGACCAGACGCTGGGAGGTTCGAGGGTGTTGTAACAAACACTCTCACTCTCTCTCTCTCTCTCTCTCTCTCTCTCTCTCTCCCAGCTCTCAGTGGGAGCTAAGCAGTGTGATGGATTAGGCATGAGGAGCGTCCGCTGGTTTAATGGCAGGTCCATGGCAGCCTGAGGAGATGGTCTTAATCATATTTGCCTCCTCATTACCCTCCCGTCTGCTGCCTGAGTGCAGCGCTGGGATCTCGGTGGTGCCCACCTCCGCCAAAATCAGAGAACAACACATCGCCAGAGACGGTGCAAGTGAACTAACCCGGCGCACAGAACCCGTCTCCCTCGAAAATAAAGTTTGTACGGTTCGGTGACATCTAGAGGTGAAGCTGCATGTTGTGTCCAGCACCTCACCCTCACCCTTCTGAGCATGTGGGAGAACCAATGGTCCACTTCAGTTGTCATTACAGCTGTTTAGTGCGTCCGTCTGAGGCTACTGTAAAAACATGGCGGCCCCCGCAGAGAGGACCTGCTGCTCATGCAAATATTCATTAATGGGCATATTTAAGATTAATGGGGGAAAAAATCCATTCGGGTGATTTACAATTCATGAAAATGTCCGTATGTCACTGATTGTGGAACATTTTTGGAAGTGACAAAAGTGACAGAAATCGTACACACTGCACCTAAGTCAGTGGGTGTGTTGTATTAATGTGTCTCCTGTATATTTTGTAGTTCCCAGTAAAACATGGGATGGTGCCACATCGTATCACTGTGGATGAATACCTGGGAACGTAGGTGTTAAAGAGCTCAGCACCATGTGTGAGGGTTGGATACATTACGACTCGCCTGAACTAAAGCGGTGCACAGAACCCGTCTCCCTTGATCATCCTCATCAGACGGTCCGTGTAAATGGTGCTGAATTATGTAAAAGTGTTGATAGCTACAAGCGCCAGATCTCTCCTGGTGTCGCTGATGTAACTCTTACAATGAAGACGTCCAAACCGTGATCTAACGCCACCTTAATGGTTGGCGACAGTAACACTAAATCAAACATGTAAGATCGGCCGTATCACCAGCCTTGTTAAAAGTCATTATGTCTCTACTGCTTTCGAGGAACAAGAGCCTCGTGTGATTCAGAGTTTGGCTTTGAGGAGCAATGGCTCGTCCATAATAAGCAGAGGAGTGACCTTGGCGACGGCTTGTTGGGGATAGACAGCTGGTTCTTATCTCCAAGGAGACCCGCTGGAAGTCTGCTGTGTGACAGTGATGCTTATCATTCATTTAGCCATGACCTCATCCTCCTTCACGTAAAGTCTCGACAAATGCAGTCTCACCGCACACAAACATCACACAGGGGGAAAGAAAAGACTTGGCAGACCGGAATCCTTGAACTGTGTGGAATCACATCAATCACCCAAACTGCTTTTTTTTTTTTTTACTCCTCAGGTTTTCTCCCAAAGTGTTTTTAATTGGTTTCTGCAGCTCGTGCAGGACTTGCATTGAGTGTTGAGATTTGGACGAATCAGAGAGTTTGCTTCTGTGTTGACAACTGGGGGTCGAGTGGATTTAGCAGCAGCACTTGGACTAAATTCCAAATGACTGGTTCAGTACTGAGAATCTGCAACTTCAAGAATAATGATAAAATAATGATAATGTTAATGATCCAGCTTGACAATGTAATCTGAAAAAAATGAATATGATAACGGCCATGCTAGATAAAATAATATTAATGATAAAAAATAATGATGATAATACATTTTATTTACAATTCCAAATGACTGGTTCAGTACTGAGAATCTGCAACTTCAAAAATAATGACAAAATAATGATAATGTTAATGATCCAGCTTGACAATCTAATCTGAAAAAAATGAATATGATAATGGCCATGCTAGATAAAATAATATTAATGATAAAAAATAATGATGATAATACATTTTATTTACAATGTAATTCATCTTAAAGTACAAGAAAAGAGCGCCAACATTTAAGAAAAGAAAAGAACATAAAAAAATGAGCATTGAGGCTTTTCATCGAATGCAGTTCTGACATCCTCCACTGACCCAACTGTGTTTTAGTTGAACCTGAACGGAGCTGATTGTCTGCGCAGACCAGAGCATGGCAGCAGGAGCTCCTCCCCCCACCTGTGACTTTGATTTGAACTGAACTGAAATGACTGGACAGAGCAGGCGAGTTCTGAAAGTGCCCCTAAGGGATGTTTAGTTTGTGGATCACCTCTCTAATGTGTTCTTTTTCTTTAATGACACATCTCTTTGTATTTCCCGGCAAATGCATCATTCATTTGGGCTCCTCTGTCATTTTCCTGTCATTTTTTTTGTTTTTTTTATTGAAACGTCTCACCGCCGAGAGCGATGTGAGGGGGCTAATTGCATTTCCAGCAACCTTGTTAATGACAATGTCGTAATGGCTTTCAGCTATTATTGAATTGACTTTCAACATTGCCATTTTAGTTTACACAACTGCCATTTGCTTAAAAGCTTTGCCTGTGTACTTCTGGACGAGCTGGCATGCTTCAGTATGCGCGCGATAACAGGTTCATTTCTGCGAATGGAATTAGTTCCCGCTAAACTCCATGGGGCTGTGTTTGTTTGCGCGGGTTTGAGATTCGGTGCCTCTTATTTTTCAAGTGTGTGTTTGTCACTTTTGTGACGGTTCCTAAGGGGATGTGAAATCCTGAAAGGACCAAACATCCATTCGAAATTGTTTGTCCTCATGTCCTCACATGAGGTATCACTCCTTTAATGGAATTCAACCATGAGCTGCAACGAATACCTTCCTTTCTCTTTTTTTTTCCGTAGAAATGTAAAATGGTCTGCGCGGTTCAATTATGTTATTTAAAGGTGCAGTGTGTAAGATTGGGTGCCTCATTTGGTGCCCCATTGCCTCACCCTCACCCCTCTGCGCATGCAGGGGAACCTATGGTCATCGTCAGTTGTCATTAAAACTCAAAAGATGTTATGTGCGTCCACTCTGGGCTGCTGTAAAAATATGGGAGGACTCGCTCCTCATGTAAATATACATTAATGGGCTCACTCAAGGTTAATTTGGTGGAAAAAACAACACATTTAGGTGATTTGAAATGAATGCAGATATCATTATGGCATTGTTTTGTAATATTTATGGAAGTGACAAAAATGACAGAAATCGTCCACACTGCACCTTTAATGTGTTTCCTGTATATTTTGTAGTAAAATGCGAGATGATACAACATTGTATAACTTTCGATCTGGAATGATGAATACGTGGAATTTTTCGGTGTTAAAGAACCAAGTGTGATGTGCGAGGGTCGGATCCTTCTGGGTCGGTCTTGATTATAGCGTCTGTCTCTCAGCGCGGTCTGTAATATCTGTGTGTTGTGGCTCTGTAACCATGTGGCGTCTCCATGGTTCTTCTCCTGTTACTTCACCTTACTCCGTCCTCTGATACCTGTGCTGCTCCCTCAGGTTTGTCGTGAGGCCCCACTTATAATTCACTGTGGTCTTTAAAGGTTCCTCTAAAGCCTTCTCCTAACAACAAGACTCCTTTCTGACCAATTTCTTTGGCTCTTTTCAGACGGTATAGACATTCATGCAGGCTCGGTACGTTTTGTATCATCAAATGCGGGTGTAGAGTTCAGTGCTATCAACCATAGAAAGGATGACGGGGCACATTGAGGTAAGGAGAGGTTTCATCGCGGTGACTCATGCCGGTCATGTCCAGGACCGTTCTTCAAGACACGGGTCATGTTTTCATCTCTCTCTCTCTCTCTCTCTCTCTCTCTCTCTCTCCACAACTGCATCGCATCTGTGTTATTCATCATCAGTAGCACAGCCATGTCACCGCACACGCACGTCTCCGCACATCTATTATACAAAAGCCAAAATGGTATTTAAAAAAAAAAAAAATCCTTGAAAGGGATCAACTCATTTCTCTTTCAACCGGCTCTGATCATTTAAAGGGTTAACCGATGTCGCCGTGGTGCTCAATTCTAATTCAAACTCTTTTACATTGACACCAGGGGTGTCAAACATAAGGCCCGTGGGCCAGAAGCAGCCCGCAGGAGGATATAATCCGGCCCGTGAGATGACTTTGGGTAAAAAGTGTAAAAAATACATGTGGTTTTGTAAAAAGAGCAAATTTTTAGCATTTTCAGAATGTACTTTTTTAGCACTAAAACAAAGGGAAACATTTGGTGTTGCCATTGTTCATAGGTCAGGTCCACTTGCGATTAAAATAGGGGCGTACGTGGCCCCCCGTGCTAAAATGAGTTTGACACCCCTGATCTACACTCTCTCAAGCTAGTTGATCAATCACAAGAGAGCAGGGTCAACTGGCCAATCAGAGCAGCCTGGGCATGTCTGTGGAGGAGGGGCCTGACCTCCACACAGGAGCTGGAGTGGTGGACAGTATGAGCAGTCAGTCCCTCTCTCTTCTTCCTCTTTATCTTCAAGTGTCCACTCTTCACTCCAACAGGGATGCACGTGCTCCTTTTCTTAACTTCCTGTCTTCCACATGTCACTAAAAGTGCTTTACAGCTGTAACCCCCCCCCCCCCCATATCAGACTAATCCTTCTCACTCATGCCTTGTTGCCATGGGAGTGCTACAGGGAGAGCAGATAGTCATTATGGAACCACTGTGAAAGGGTGTGTATATATATATATATATATATATTTTTTTTTTTCTCTCCAGCCTTTGCTCAGTAGATTTGCTCTCGAGTGGGAATGAATGGCGACAATGAGAGGGAGAAATGTTTGATTGCAGGAGGCCAAAGGAGAAAAAAACCCACCAGGAGGTCCGGCAGTTTTCTAAGATCACAAATTGCGGCAGTTCAGCTTCACCAGGATCCATTCACTCGCTCTTGTGTTGTGGAGCTCTTGTCCGCTCGGCTCTCTCCCCATTTCCAGCCGACTAAGCATTCTTTCCGCACACTGGGCGATTTAAGGCTCCACTGATAAGATGATGGGCCTCAGGTGTGTCCAGGTCTCCGGCCAGACTTATTCTCCTGCACTGCAGAGGCTGCAGGAGAGAGCGTGCGGGGCTGGGGGGGGGCGGGGGGGGTGTGTGACATGCATTCTCCAAAAAATGCAATTATACACCACAGGAAGTGCAACAACCGTTGAGATCGTGGAGTTTAGACCGGGTTTGTTTTGTTCCACGTTTTTGTTGTGTTGCTCAAAACAACGTTTTTGTTGGTGCAAATACGCTGGCTAAGTAGTTAGCCGTGCTTGAGTAGCGACTATTTTCCATGTGATATGTATAAGTTCAGTGACCAGTTCATTAGGTACACCTCTACAGTCCATTAAGTTACATGTGTAATTGTTACTCGTCGAGGTGATTGTTGTTGAGGCAGCTGTCAGGTAGGATTTGTGTTCGACTGTAAAAAAAAAACAAAGGAAATATACCTGATAAATATTAATAAGAGTCACCTGAATATATCAGTGAATGAACCAATACACTTTTTAACTGCTATTGAAAAAATAAAGTTTACAATTTCACTTTTGTTTTTTTACTCTCAGATTTCAGAGCTGTGCCTAACAAACTGGCCACTGCTCATGAACCTCTTCTCTTTTTTATCTCTTTATTTCTGAAGTTTTTTCCCACTATTTTCTCCCCCGAATGTCTCTCGATGCAGCTGTGCTCGGTGGTTGACATTGGGTTGATCCCCTTGGTTTGATCCTCCCGTCCTCCTGCCAAAATGCCCTTGGGCCAGACACCCAGTTCAAAATAACCACACTGTGTTGACAGTGTGTGAACCATGTGTGATACACATTGACACTGTGCACCACAGTGTGTGTGTGTGTGTGTGTTTGTGTGTGTGTGTGTGTGTGTGTGTGTGGGTGTGTAGACTGTTAATTAGCACCCAATTCCATTCACACTCGCATACATTCAAACCATCTATTAATACACTGGCTGTAGCTTCCTGTTAGCTGCTGTGACTCACCTGCTCTCTCCGCAATGAGTGACTCCACTTTTCAATTCTATATTGAAACAAACAATCAACCTTTCACCACTGGCTCGCACAGGAAATGCACAGGAGTGAAATTCCGTGCGTGTCACAGCCGCCTAGCGTTGCAGTGGCCGCCATCACGTGAAAGCCCACGCCACCAAAACTCTATGAATAAATTCCGACACCGGAAGCTACTGCGGCAGCACCACTGGAATCACTTGGCCGATAAGACTGAATGGGGCTCTCACAGCCGATGGGCAGAGCTCTGCCGGTGTCGTCGTCCTCTCCTCCGGCTTCAGAAGCCCGTCCTCAGGTCTGAATTAGACATTCAGCTGCAGCAGTAGCTGTGTTTGGAGGCCGGGGGGCTGCTGTGTACGGCTTTTGAAATTTTTTTTTTTTTTCTTGTCCTATCGGCACCCACAAGTGCCTTTATAGGAAGTCTGTCTCAGTGCTGAGTGAGTGTGTCCTGCATGTTGATGGATGGAGGGGGGGGGGGGGGGGGGGGGGGGGGGGGGGGGGGGGGGGGGGGGGCGGTTACTGTGGTAATGTGCTGGACTTTGCATCGGCGGCGCTACTATTTTTGGATGTGACACTAGTTGAGGGAATTTTCTGTGAGCTTTGTGTTTTGTTGACTGGACGTGTGGAAATGTATCAAAATGCTTTTCCCGCTCTCGCGCACTGGGCCCTCAGGATGGATTGAGTTGAGGTGCTGGTGTGAGGATGGATGATGTGGAAGCTTCATGTAGAAATCAGCTCTATTGTTGAGGAGGGGGGGAGGGGGGGGTCATTGCTTCAGTCTTTTTTGTTCTTTAGTTTTTTCATTGCATCTATTGGACATTATATACTTTTTTTTTCAATACAATACAACAATACAAGTGCATTTTCATTGTGATTATCCTAATAACAATCTAACTGCTATTGAGATTTAGTCCGATACCTTTACCCAAGAAGCCATTGTACTATTTCTTGGATCTTGGTTGGTATCGACATACGGGGCTGATGTATTTTGTTATTAATTGCACCTTGGTGTAGTGATGTAGTTTGCTGGGCTCCAGTGGTTGTGTGGGAATTGCACTAACTTGACCGAGGACATGACTAAGTCATATGGTCATGTTTGTTTTTTGTTGACAGTCTTTAAAACACCATTATTTGTCAGAATCCCTGCTAAAATAAATACATATGTAAATACATGTATGCAAGTGTTAATCCGGAAACGAAAAGCTAGTACTGTAAAAAGCTATTATTTGTCCGTTTTCATTCAACTCATCGAATATGTCCCACTCAAAATTGTTATTGGTGGGGTCGGCTGTGTCAATGTGGACAGTTTAATAAGCAGCCACCGCTCTGATTAGTATGCCATTAGTATTTTAAGCAGAACACCTGAGCTATAGAGATAATTAGATCAGATGAGCTCCCCGTTACATGGAAGTGCTTTTTGTCCTAATCAACTTAATGAGCTAACCGAAGCTAATTGAAGGTAGCTTTGCACATACATACATAGATACGCTCGACTTTGGATTACAGCACATTTGAGGGATTTACTTCGTCTATTTCTCTTGACTGTAATTACTTTAAAAAAATATCCATCCACTCGGACTTTTCCTGGAAATGTTAAGATGTGTCCATGCTGTTGTTGTTGAGGTCAGACTAAAAGCACTGACCTTTTCACTCTAGATTAAAATGTTGTACGTTTTTTCTTTTCCTATTTTTTTAATAACAACAACAACTGGATGGTTTTAATATTTATCGTAGACTAAAATTCCAGACTGGGTTCTGACTAAATAAGCAGGACGCCTTTAGAGTTGTCTCTTCATTTATTTTTGTGCATGTGGTATTTTCTGTAAGTTGTGCACAACTGCACAAAATAAAATCACAGAATACAATGAAATGCAAAATGCAATACTAAAATAAGGTATGTATCCTGCTGGTCATCATAAATTGATCGAATATGCACCTGGAGCAAGAACATCAATTCCATAGTTTGTTGAATCCATTTGTGTGTGTGTGTGTGTGTGTGTGTGTGTGTGTGTGTGTGTGTGTGTGTGTGTGTGTGTGTGTGTGTGTGTGTGTGTGTGTGTGTGTGTGTGTCTGTGTGTGTGTGTGTGTCTGTGTGTGTGTACAAGCCTGATTGGGAGTTTTTCTTGTGTGCCTTTGTGCAGATTATGAACACTTGAATGTCTGATTCCCCCCCGGACTGTTGAGCAGTGGGAGTTCTAATGTTATAAGAGAGTGTCACCTGTAAAGTGTGTGTTATTTAGCAGAGTGGACGCTCTTCATCACTGTTTTCCACACAAACAATATCTTTGATGGAGCTGGAGTATGCTGTTAGATTCAGATTTATGAAAAGCATGAAGTGGGGGGGGGGGGGGGGGGGGGGGGGGGGGGGGGGGGGGGGGGTGGGGGTGAGGCAGCAGAGATGATTCAGGAGTATTAGCACCAAAGGCTTTATTCCTACATTATGTAAAGTGAGCACTTTAACTATTGTGTCTTTGTGAATACTGTAATCAGACTAGCTGAAGCTTAGCCGCTCATCGTGGCCGATTCAAAGAGATAAAGAGGATCAAACAAAATGCAAATTTTGGGATGGAATAACTCAGTATTATATAGCGTCACATAATCAGACGCCGGCTCTCTCGCGGTCTCGGCAGAACGGGTTGACTGGCGGACAAGTGAGGACATCGCACAGGTGACGCAGACATAATGTTTTTCTTCATTATTTTGTGATTTTTCTTCAACTTTTCACTTTGATTTCTAATAATAGCTGAGTAATGAGTTTTTCTCCTGATCTCTTCTGAGATTGCCAATTCCACGGAGAGAGTATTGTTTGATGACAACTATCAATGAGTCCAGCAAATATTATATGCCGTGTTCACAAATCACAATCTGTCTGCGAAATTGTTTGCTTGTATTTATTTATTTTTTGCTTGTATTGTTATTATTTGTTTACACTCTCCTTTCAACACAATGATTAACACAACCAGTTGATTCATTGTGATCCAAACAAACCGATGGGCTGCTCCACCCGGACGTGGTCAGCTGTCCTCCCAGCGCTGTCTCATCCACTCGGGTTTAGAGCAACAATGAGGCAACGCGTGATCCTGTGTTTACCTTTGACGACGGGCCCGATCATATGGCACCGTGACGTGGTTGGCGCTTGTCTTCAGCGCTCATGCGCTCTCTCCGCAGTGGTCAAATCAAGACCAGCTAATGCTAATGCTAAACCCGCTAATGTTGCCTGAGGTAGAAATGGCGAGGCGGTTTCCTTCCAACGACGGCGACTTGACTTTTGATTTTCTTTTTGTCGACGTGAACTTAATGCAACCGGGTTGCATCCGATTGTGCGTCATCAAAGTTCACCACGAGGAGTCGATGCAGCCAAATCTGTTTGTGGCAAATCACACACCTGCACTGATCCTGGATATAACGCACCTTACCTCTCATGGACCCCGTGTTGTTGAAGGCGGCATCAAGAAAATGTCTGCCGAATTAAGAAAGGTCACGGTTAGAAATAATATTAGGGAATGAACATTATCAGAGAGAGAGAGGGAGAGAGAGGGAGAGAGGGAGGAGGATGGAAGGTGCCGCTACTTTTCATCCACGGTCTGATCTGTGGGTGGCGGCGGTGACTGATGAAGAAGCACTCCAGCTGAAGGTCATATGCGAAGCCCTGCCATTTTAGACTGCCGCCGTCGCAGGGGAAAGGATAAATAAAGCTCAGGTCGCCGTGTTTATTCACACCACTCCGTCGATGGAGGAGGGAGAGACTGACAAACGAGCCGGGAGGCAGAAAAGGAGGAGAGGAATGCCAATAGATGATTCAGAGTTATCTGAGCAGGATTTATCTTATCACACTTGTTTTTTTTGGGGGGGGGGGTTTCCCTTCAAGAGATGTTCTCGCTCTCCGACACTCGGATTAATTTCCAATTTTAATAACAAATACTTGATCCCTCCCTCTCAGTTCTCCCACAAAAAAAATACGATTGATGTTTTACATTTTTATAAATGCGCTCGTTAATGATTTGTCTTTCCTCCTACAATGGGGATAGTGAGCGATGGGAGTAGAGGGATAGTTCTTCAAATCCAGCTAAGTAGGATTTTGGTTCTCACTGTCATTAGTTACGTAAGCGTTCGTCATCAAATCATCTCCTGCCCCAAATCTGGCGAAATACATTCCTGAAGGAAAAGGAATGGCGGCGCGTTTCCCGAGCCAACATCATGACTCAGATATAATGTTTTTCTTCATTACTTTGTCATTTAACTTTTCACTTTCATTTATAATAATAGCTGAGTAATGAGTTTTTCTTGTGAGCTGTTTTGAAGATGTCAATTATGACAACTATCGATGAGTCCATCAACTCTAATCGGCCAAGTTCACAGTTTTAAAGTCCAAAATGTATTTTCTTTAAATCTCAGGTGATTGATTCAGTCAAACAAACCAAATAGGCTGGTGCGCCTGGATGTCGTCAGCTGTCCTCCCAGCACCGTCTCCTCCACTCCACTTTGAACGGCAAGCGCGCGCAGCGCGTGATTACGTGTGTACCTTTCACGACAGGGCTGATCATATGTAATAACGACCTGGTTAGCGCTGGTAAGCTAATGCTAATCCTGCTAACGTTGCGTGAGGCAGAACTCCTGAGCGAGTTTCCTTGCCACGACTTGACATTGGTCATTTGAGTGACGTAACCGTCCGTCCTCAAACCGTCCCCTGCCCCAAATCTGCCGACAAAATCCATTCCTGAAGGAAAACTAGACGGCCGCGCGTTTCCCGAGCTTCCCCTTGTTGCCCCGGATCGTCAGGGGGCTTCAGGACAGACGTCTGTCTCCGCTCCACCGTCCCCGCTGCCTGGCCCCGACACAGAGACATTCGTCTGGCGCCGGAGGCAGAGCTGGAGCTGGAGGTTCCGTCGGGGGGTTGTTTCCCCCCCAGGCGGGACAGGATGCTCATGGCCAGACGACCTCGCTGCCCAGCCTCTAATATCTGATCAAGGACCATCTGCTGAGGCTGCCAGACCCCCCCCCCCCCCCCCCCCCCCCCCCCCCCCCCCCCCCCCCCCCACCCCCCAGCTCCCCATACCCCTGACCTCTCCAAGGAGGGCCCGGTGGGAAATCAAGCTGTTAGCCGCCTATTAGAGTGATTCTGATCACCATTTGAAAAGAAACGTCAGACAAGGAAATTAAATGATCCTCGCTGGGGATCCGGTGGTTGCGGCGTTGTGATGTCACAGCTGCTCTGGCGCCCCCTCTCTCCCTCCGTCTGCATGATCATTTTCGTGCCCCCGATGAGCCACAGGCTCCACTTTCTTTCACTTTCAAATGATCCTAGTCAGCACTTTGAACACCTTTTCTAGCTCACGAATATAAATGACAAACTCACACATGATTATTATTCCTAAAGGTACCGTGTGTAAGATTTGGTGACATCTACAGGTGAAGTTGCATTAGGAATCCATCACCTCACCCTTTCCATTTGAGCCTGCAGGGGAACCTGTGGTCGCTGTCATTTGTCGCTCAAGCTCAAAGGATGCTTATTACGTCCAATCTGAGCTGTTGTAAAAACATGGCGAAACATGGCGGCCCCCGCCCCCCCCCCCCCCAGAGGGAGGACCCACTCCTGGTGCACATATACATTCAAGGGCTAATGATAGGGTTGAAGTCATACATTGAGCTGATTATACATTGGTAAAAATGTCCGTTTATAAATGTTTTTGTATTTCTATTTCCACCGATAGAAGTGAGAAAAATGGACCCAAATCTTACACGCTGCACCTTTAATGTACCAATCCTCTCCTGGAGGAATGCTGCCTTTACATTCTGATGCTGAAGTCACACAGAGGAAATGTATATTTAAGTGAGCTGTATCAAGTGATATGAGACTAATAATGCATGTGCCACAGAGTAGATGTAGAATATGTCTGGAGCAGTGGTGTCAAACTCACTTTAGATCAGGGGCCACACGCGCCCCAAGTTAATCCCAGGTGGTCCAGACGAATACAATCAGAGCATCATAACCTACAAAATGTTCCTTTCTTTTTTTTCTCTTTTTTTTAAATTCTTTTTACTTTGATTGAACAATTGCACTTAATGTCTTTTCTGTCATTTGTACGCTTTGCGAAGTCCCATCGTGGGCCAGATTGGAGCTGCTGGCAGGCCTGTTTTGGCCTGTTTTGGCCCGTTTTGGCCTGTTTTGGCCCGCGGGCCACAGGTTTGACACGCCTGCTTTAGAGCGCAGCTCACGTGGTGCTTTTAATGGGCTGTGCAGACACAGCCTGTGCTCCCGGTGAGCACCGTGCAGCACCGTTGGCCAGGCCTTGATAAGGCTTGGTTAATGGGTAATGTGCCACACAAGAGTGATGCTGCACTCTCTGTTTTCATTTTGCTGCTGTAGTGCAGTAATTAATCCAGCTGAACCCTTTGTGCTGGCAAAATAAATGCTTTCCATTTTCATTAATAGACAACTCATTAGTACGTAATGAGCAAGAAGGCGGCACTCGCCGCTCTCCTCCGCCGACCAACGCGCGATGTAGTCGGCTAATTAAAACCTGGGATTGCGGGCCCGGCGACTCGTCTTGCGCTCTGAAAGCAGCACACGTGTGTACTTATGAAACTTTGGGGTAATGAGTCATGGTGTGTTAGTGGATTTCATATTAGGGGCTTCACAGCCGTGCGGGGCGGATTCACGCGAGGCCCCCGATCACAGGCTCCCCACAGTCGCTCGGTGAATCTGTAAATGGCAAAGTGTTATCGCGACAAATTGCACTCCCTCTATTCATCAACGGCAGAACACGCTCAGAATCTCGAGTCTTATTGCGCAGATGATCGTGTTTGAAAGGTTCTGCCGACACATGGTTCCTTCTCACGCACGAGTGATGGGTGTTGACAGGATGGGCCGTCTCAAGACCTCTGACTCCCTAGTGGAATTTGTGAAGATGCAGCCGTTTATTGGCACGTTAGCATCAAGCTAGAATGGATGTAAATATACCAATAAAACCGGCGTTGGCCACAGCGCATTTGTTTTGATGGGTAAAATATAAAAACCTCTGCATGCGCAGTCGGATCATTTGTGCGAGTGCAGAGCCTGTCGCTCACGTGCGCTGCAGATGTGACGGTCTCAGGCTGCCAGGCAGGATTCCACACAGATCTGAGAATCCCACACCCGGATCCGGACTCACTATGATATGAATTCATACATGAGCTGCAGCCAAGACTCAGAAGGGGCATTAGCATCTGTGCCAGTGGTCTCAACATCCATCGCTTCGTGCTGTCTTTAAAGGTGCAGTGTGTAAGACCAGTGTGGGCTCATGTAAAGGTAAAGGGGGAAAAAAAAAAAAAAACGTTTAGGTGATTAAAAGTCCATGAAAATGACAGGATGTAATTGTTTTGTAATATTTGTTCGTTACAAAAATGACGGAAATCGTACACACTGCACCTTTAATTCCGACGGTTGGCCTGTCACTGTCCACCATTGAGTGTGATTGAGAGATGAACAGCTACAGAGTTGGAATTTGTCCTAATGGCCTTACGCTGATGATTTATCAGTGGATAGATCATCAGCGGATGAATGAATGAGCCACGCGCATCCATCCATCCATCCATCCATCCATCCGTGCGCGCACGCGTGGCGCTTTTCCGAAAGATGATGTAGTTTTCCCTTTGACGACTCGCAGGGATTCCTCGCGTCACAATGGGAATAAAATCGAAGCCAATTTCTCCCTGTAAATGAAAACTATTCCCGGAGCGAGCCGCCGAGAGGCCACAACTTTAAATGCTCAATAGACGACATGTTCCCAATAGCTGTCTAATTCAATCAGTCTGGGATGTACGGTCGACTGTATGTGAAGTATCGGGGGTGGGGTGTGTGTGTGTGTGTGTGTGGGGGGGGGGGGGTNNNNGTGGGGAGGGGGGGGGGGGGGGGGGGGGGGGGGGTGTGTGGGGGGTGTGGGGGGCGGCCGCGGCGGGGGGGGTGTTCTCAGGATACGTTAGAGCCAGAGCTGGTCGTCTCCGCTGTCTGACCCGTGGGGTCCGGGCTGATTGTTATCTGTAGTGGACCATCTCTTACGGGGAGGAAGTGACGGCAGCCGTGGCTTTTAAACTCCACATTCATCTGATTCTTCTTTTTACGCCAATGATCCAATGACTGTCTCCAGTGTCGCCCCGTGTCTCCGGGAGCATGCGAGGACTTCACAAATCTGACTTTCTCAATTTAAAGGTGCAGTGTGTAAGAAAATATTTCAAAACAATTGCATTTTCATCCATTTATCACCACCTCATTGTTTTATTTTTACTCCGTGACCCTTCAATGAGCCCATTAATGTATGCTCGCATGAGGAGCGGGTCCTCTCTACGGGGGCCGCCATGTTGTTACAGTCGCCCAGAGTGGACGCACTAAACATCTTTTGATGTTCAATGGCAACGGAAGTCGATCATTGTTTGTCCTGCGCGTTCAGGAGCGTGAGGGTGAGGTGACGGACACAACAAGCGACCTCACCCCGAGATCTCACCGAAATCTCACACACTGCACCTTTAAGAAAAGAGCGCAGCAGGGACTTTGGCTGAATTTGAACGCCGAGCCGTTCTTACGGTTTTAACAATATGATCTGCTCAGTCACATTTCGGCACCTGTCCTCGCAGCGAGGGTCACATGGGGGGAGTGTGACTGTTCGAGGATAAGATCTGAGGATGAGGAGGCAGCGCGAGGGGAAGCAGCGAGAGGAATTTACACCTCCAGCGCAGAGATACTATTTTTGATGCTGCTCTTTAGGGGTTGGGCAAATCCTTGAAATGTAATTCCCACTGTTGCTCGCGGGACAACTGTGGCCCCGCAAACCGATTTCCACTGGCCCACAGCAAATTCCAACAATATAATGGAATGTGGCCCACGTGAAATTGGCATTGGCCTTGGTTGTACTTCTTAGTTTCAAGTTACCGTACAGTTGCCGACTATAAGAGTGACTCGGCCTTTTGTGTATTTTGGTGACAAAAGTTTGGACACCCCATCGCAGACACATGCGGGTTAGGGCCAGAAACATGATTTAGCTATTCAATCAAAAAAATGTACATATGAACATATTTTTTTCCACAGTATTTTATTACAAAACAACAACAACAACAACAACGGAGCAGTGGGGTTATGAAAACCAGTTGCAGATACTGGTGTCAGAGCAGACGAGTTGTATCCTCAGGCCGTCCAGCTGCGCCCCAGGTCCACCAGCTCCATGCCCTCACAGTACGAGCGGGGCCTCGACACCCGCGCCTGCTTCCACCAGACCACCACAACCACAACCACAACAACAACAACAACAAAAACAACACAAACAGCAACAACAACAGAGTCACACAATGAACCCCCAACACACTGTCGTTCAAACACGCACAAAGTCCTCCACTCACTGTGGGCGTCCTGTGGGAGGCCAGCTGCTGCAGGAGCGGGAACGGCGTCCACTGGATGGGCTCCACGGGCCAGCTGCAGACCGACAGGTCACTGGCCTTCCCCGAGTCCAACACGCCCTCCCCCACGCTCACCTCGCTCCCCCTCCAGCCGTACTGAGAGCTGCAGGCAAGAGCAGGGTCACGGCGCGTCCACGTGTTTACAGGGAAACAACTTCACACAGCTGGTTGGATAGAGTTGTATCTCGTAAACCACAGAAAGGAAAGGATATATGTGTGGTGTGGGTGTTGTGTGTGTGGGTGTGTGTGTGTGTGGGTGTGGGGGGGGGGGGGGGGGGGGGGGGGGGTGTAAATGTGAGAGAGTGAGAGAGGGAGAGAGAGAGAAAGTGAGTGTGAGCTAGTGTGTGTGAGAGAGAGAGAGAGGGTGGGTGAGAAAGACAAAGAGAGTTTATGTGTCTTAAAGTGTAAATGAGTGTGTGTGCGTGTGAGAGAGACAGAGTGTGTGTTTGTGTATCCAAAAGTGTGCATGAGTGAGTGAGTGAGTGTGTTTGAGTGACAGAAAAAGAGAGAGCGGTATGTGAGTGTGTGTATGTGAGAGAGAGATAGTTTGTGTGCATGTCTCCAAAAATGTGCATGACTGTGTGTGTGGTGCATGTGAGAGAGAGAGAGAGAGAGAGAGAGAGAGAGAGAGAGAGAGAGAGAGAGAGAGAGAGAGAGAGAGAGAGAGAGAGAGAGNNGGGGGGGGGGTGGGGGTGGTGTGGTGGGTGAAAGAGAAAAGGGGGGGGGGGGGGGGTGAGGGGGTGAGAGAGAACGAGAAAGAAAGAATGGGGGTGAGAAAGAGAGTGGCGTGTGTGTGAGTGAGAGAGACAATGAATGTGATTGTGTGTGCAAGAGTGAATACTCTGTGTGAGTGTGTGTGTGTGTGTGTGTGTGTGTGTGTGTGTGTGTGGGGGCACCCGGG